>JAUMJL010001124.1:0-17781 GCA_033558185.1 Dromococcyx pavoninus | reverse complement strand
AGGAGAAAAGGGGCGCGCCCGCAGAGGCAACGCAGCCAATGGGGGCGCCAGGGGGGCGGAGCCGGAGAGGCAGCGCGGCCAATGGGGAGCGGAGGGGGGCGTGTCCTCAGTAGGCGTGGTTGGAGATGAAGAGGGACTCGCTGGCGGCCGCCCCCGCCTTCCCGCTCGGGGTGTATTTGCCTTGGCACGCGAGGGAGTTGGCCTGGGGAGGGGGGGACACGGGGGGGGGTCAGGGGGTGGGCATTGTCCCCAAGGTCCCCTCGTGTCCCCCCCGGCGTCCCCAACGTCCCGCTTGATGTCCTCATGATGTTCTTGATGTCCCCAGATGTTCTTCATGTTCCTCCTGTCCCCATGTCGCCCCGATGTCCCCAATGTCCCCCTTGATGTCCCCCCAATGCTCCCTTGATGTTCCTCCTGATGTTCCTCCTGTCCCCCCAATGTCCCCAACATCCCCTCGATGTCCTCATGTTCTTGATGTCCTCTGATGTTCATGTTCCTCCTGTCTCCGTGTCCCCCCGATGTCCCCAACGTCCCCATGATGCCCCCTTGATGTTCCTCCTGATGTTCCCCATGTCCCCCAATGTCCCCAACATCCCCTCGATGTCCTCATGATGTTCATGTTCCTCCTGTCCCCGTGTCCCCTCAATGTCCTCATGACGTTCTTGATGTCCCCTCATGTTCCTCGTGTCCCTGTGTCCCCCTGATGTCCCCAACGTCCCCACGATGCCCCCCTTTATGTTCCTCCTGCTGTTCTCCATGTCCCCCCGATGTCCCCAACGTCCCCTCGATGTCCTCATGATGTTCTTGATGTCCCCTCATGTTCCTCCTGTCCCCGTGTCCCCCTGATGTCCCCAATGTCCCCTCAATGTCCTCATGGTTCTTGATGTCCCCCTCATGTTCTTCATGTTCCTCCTGTCCCCAATGTCCCCCTGATGTCCCCACGATGCCCCCCTTGATGTTTGTCCTGATGTTCCCCGTGTCCCCTCGATGTCCCCAACGTCCCCTCGATGTCCTCATGATGTTCTTGATGTCCCCTGATGTTCTTCATGTTCTTCCTGTCCCCGTGTCCCCCCGATGTCCCCAATGTCCGCCTTGACGTCCCCACGATGCCCCCTTGATGTTCCTCCTGATGTTCCCCATGTCCCCCAATGTCCCCAACATCCCCTCGATGTCCTCATGATGTTCTTGATGTCCCCTGACGTTCATGTTCCTCCTGTCCCCGTGTCCCCTCGATGTCCTCATGACGTTCTTGATGCCCCCCTCATGTTCTTCATGTTCCTCCCGTCCCCCTGACGTCCCCACGATGCTCCCCTCGATGTTCCTCCTCTCCCCGTGTCCCCTCTGCCCCCCGTGGTGTGTCCCCCCACCCCTGGAGGTGTCACCCACCAGGGCTCTCCTGATGTACTCCTCCTGGGCCGCCTTGGTGTTGTCCTTCTTCCCGGCCCAGGCGCGCAGGGCCGAGGCCTGGAGGGCGCGGCCGTACGAGAAGGTCAAGGCCCAAGGCCGGGCCAAGGGGCACCGGTTGATGGCGTTGAGGTTGATGGAGGCCTCCTCCTCGCTCTGACCCCCCGACAGGAAGGTCACACCTGGGGGGGGGGACACAACACGGGGACGTCACTCTGGGGTTGGGGGGGGGGGGGGACACACGCCACGAGAACGAACCCCGAGGGTGGTGGGAACCCAAGGGGATGGCGCTCTGGGGTGGGGGGATGCCGTGGGGTGGTGGGCCAAGGGGAGGTGTCTGTGGGGATGGGATCACCTGGGCAGGTGTCTGTGGGGATGGGACCCCCCCCCTCCAGGTGTCCCTGAGGCTGGGACCCCCCCCTCCAGGTGTCCCTGGGGATGGGACCCCCCCCCCCCCCTCCAGGTGTCCCTGGGGCTGGGACCCTCCCCAGGTGTTCCTGGGGATGGGACCCCCCTCCAGGTGTTCCTGGGGCTGGGACCCTCCCCAGGTGTTCCTGGGGATGGGATCCCCCCCTCCAGGTGTCCCTGGGGATGGGACCCCCCCACAGGTGTCCCTGAGGCTGGGACCCCCTCCAGGTGTCCACGGGGCTGGGACCCCCCCCCCCCAGGTGTCCCTGGGGCTGGGATCACCTGAGCAGGTGTCCATGGGGATGGGACCCCCCTCCAGGTGTCCCTGAGGCTGGGACCCCCCCACAGGTGTCCCTGAGGCTGGGACCCTCCCCAGGTGTTCCTGGGGATGGGACCCCCCCTCCAGGTGTTCCTGGGGCTGGGACCACCTCGGCAGGTGTCCCTGGGGATGGGACCCCCCCACAGGTGTCCCTGAGGCTGGGACCCCCTCCAGGTGTCCACGGGGCTGGGACCCCCCCCCCAGGTGTCCCTGGGGCTGGGACCCCCCCCAGGTGTCCGTGGGGATGGGACCCCCCTCCAGGTGTCCACAGGGCTGGGACCCCCCCACAGGTGTCCCTGGGGCCGGGACCCCCCCCTCCAGGTGTCCCTGGGGCTGGGACCCCCCTCCAGGTGCCCCTGAGGCTGGGACCCCCCTCCAGGTGTCCGTGGGGATGGGACCCCCCTCCAGGTGTCCGTGGGGATGGGACCCCCCCCCTCCAGGTGTCCCTGGGGCCGGGACCCCCCTCTAGGTGCCCCTGAGGCTGGGATCCCCCCACAGGTGTCCCTGGGGCTGGGACCACCCCACAGGTGCTGACCGGGCACGGCGGGGGGCACGGTGCGGCGCAGGGCGGTGACGGTGGCCATCGCGATCTCCTCGGGGCTGCACTTCTGGGTGCAGGCGTGGCCAGGTGTGACCATGTTGGGCTTCAGGAGGGTCCCCTCCAGGTAGACGTGGTGGTCGCTGAGAGCCTTGTAGACGGCGGCCAACACCTGGGGGACAGGTGAGGGGGGACAGGTGAGGGGGGCACAGGTGAGGGGAGGGGAGACACGGGTGGGGGAAGGTGGGGTGGGGACAGGTGGAGGACAGGTGGGGGAACAGGTGAGGGGGGACAGGTGAGGAGAAAGGTGGGGGGGCAGGTGAAGGGGGAAGAGGTTGGGTTGGGGGAGAGGTGGGGGGAACAGGTTGGGGGGAAAGGGGAGGGGAGGGGGGTACGGGGGGAACAGGTGAGGTGGGGGAACAGGTGAGGTGGGGGCAACAGGTGAGGGGAGAGGTGGGGGTGGGGACAGGTGGGGGGACAGGTGAAGGGGGAACAGGGGGGGTGGGACAGGTGAGGGGAGGGGGGACAGGCAGGGTGGGGGGGACAGGTGAAGGGAGGGGGTGAAGGTGGGGGGACAGGTGAGGGGGGAAGAGGTGGGGTGGGGGGACAGGTGGGGGAACAGGTGAGGGGAGGGGGGACAGGTGAGGGGAAAGGTGGGGGGGCAGGTGAAGGGGGAACAGGTGGGGTCAAGGGTGGGGGGGAACAGGTTGGGGGGAAAGGTGAGGGGAGACAGGTGAGGGGAGGGGGTTACGGGGGGACAGGTGGGGTGGGGGGACAGGTGAGGTGAGGTGAGAGGGACAGGGGAGGGGGACAGGTGAGGGGAGGGGGTGAAGGTGGGGGGACAGGTGAGGGAAGGGGGGGCAGGTGAAGGGGGAACAGGTGGGGTCGGGGGAGAGGTGGGGGGGAACAGGTGAGGGGAGGGGGGGACGGGGGGACAGGTGAGGAGGGGGAACAGGGGAGGGGGGGACAGGTGGGGTGGGGGGGACTGGTGAGGAGGGGGAACAGGTGAAGGGCACACAGGTGAGGGGGGACAGGTGGGGTGGGGGGGACAGGTGAGGGGGCAAAGGTGGGGTGGGGGGGAAGGTGGAGGGGGTGGATGGGGGACAGGAGGAGGGGACAGGTGGGGGAGAAAGATGGGGGGACAGGTGAAGGGGGAACAGGTGAGGTCGGGGAGAGGTGAGTGGGAGACAGGTGAGGGGAGGAGGGACAGGTGAGGGGACAGGTGAGGAAGGGGGGACACAGGTGAGGGGGGGGAAGGGGCTGGGGACAGGTGAGGGGAGAGGTGGGGGGTGGGGACAGGAGGAGGACAGGTGTGGGGAAAGGTGGGGGGGAAAAGGTGAGGTCAGGGAGAGGTGAGGGGGGACAGGTGAGGGGGACACAGGTGGGGGGACACAGGTGGGGGGACATGGGGGGACACGGGGGGATAGACGTGGGGGGCACAGGTGGAGGCAAAGGTGGGGGCGCACAGGTGAGAGGGCACAGGTGAGGGGGCACGGGTGGGGGGGACATAGGTGGACACAGGTGGGGGGGCCCAGGTGGGGGGATACAGGTGGGGGGGACACAGATGGGGGGACACAGATGGGGGACAGGTGAGGGGGGACAGGTGGGGGGGACACAGGTGAGGGGACACAGGTAGATAGAGGTGGGGGGGAAACAGGTGAGGGGGGACAGGTGGGGGGGACACAGGTGGGGGGGACACAGGTGAGGGGGACACAGGTAGATAGAGGTGGGGGGGACACAGGTGAGGGGGGACAGGTGGGGGGGACACAGGTGGGCACAGGTGGGGGTCACAGGTGGATAGAGATGGGGGCACAGGTGAGGGGGCACAGGTGGGGGGGACACAGATGGGGGCACAGGTGGGGGCACACAGGTGGGGGGGGCACAGGTGAGGGGGGGCACAGGTGGATAGAGGTGAGGGGACATAGGTGGACACAGGTGGAGGGGGCACAGGTGGGGGGGCACAGGTGGGGGGGCACAGGTGAGCACAGGTGGGGGGCACAGGTAGATAGAGGTGGGGGGACACAGATGGGGGGCACAGGTGAGGGGGCACAGATGGGGGGACACAGCTGAGGGGGCACAGGTGGGGGGACACAGGTGAGGGGGGGCACAGGTGGATAGAGGTGAGGGGACACAGGTGGGGGGCACAGGTGGGGGGGCACAGGTGGGGGCACAGGTGGGGGGGACACAGGTGGGGGGACACAGGTGAGGGGGGGCACAGGTGGATAGAGGTGAGGGGACACAGGTGGACACAGGTGGGGGGGCACAGGTGGGGGGACACAGGTGGGGGGGCACACAGGTGGGGGCACAGGTGGATACAGGTGGGAGGGCACAGGTGGGGGGGCACAGGTGGGGGGCACAGGTGGGGGGCAGGTGAGGGGACACAGATGGGGGGACACAGGTGGATAGAGGTGGGGGGGCACAGGTGAAGGGGCACAGGTGAGGAGGCACAGGTGGGGGGGCACAGGTGGGGGGACACAGGTGGGCACAGGTGGGGGACAGGTGAGGGGACACAGATGGATAGAGGTGGGGGGCACAGGTGAAGGGGCACAGGTGAGGGGGCACACAGGTGGACACAGGTGAGGGGGCACAGGTGGGGGGACACAGGTGGGGGACACAGGTGGGGGGGGACACAGGTGGGGGGGACACAGGTGGGGGGCACAGGTGGGCACAGGTGGGGGACAGGTGAGGGGACACAGGTGAGGGGACACAGGTGGGGGGCACAGGTGGGGGGCACAGGTGGGGGGGACACAGGTGGGGGGGACACAGATGGGGGGACACAGGTGGATAGAGGTGGGGGGGCACAGGTGAAGGGGCACAGGTGAGGGGACACAGGGGGGCACAGGTGAGGGGGCACAGGGGGGCACAGGTGAGGGGGCACACAGGTGGACCCAGGTGAGGGGGCACAGGTGGGGGGACACAGGTGAGGGGGGCACAGGTGGGGGGGACACAGGTGGGGGGGACACAGGTGGGCACAGGTGAGGGGCACAGGTGAGGGGGACACAGGAGGGCACAGGTGGGGGCACAGGTGAGGGACACAGGTGGGGGACACAGGTGGGGGGGACACAGGTGGGCACAGGTGGGCACAGGTGGGGCCACCGACCTTCTCGGTGACGTACTGGCAGTGCTTGAGGTCGTGGTCACCATCCGGAAGGATCTCCGGCTCCACGATGGGGACGATTCCGTTCTGGGGACAGAGCGGCCGCGCTCAGGTGGCACCAAACCAGGTCAGGTGGCACCAAAGGACAACCAGGTGGCACCAAACCGCGCTCAGGTGGCACCAAACCCTGCCCAGGTGCCACCGCCCCACATCCAGGTGGCAGCAAACCATGTCCAGGTGCCACCACCCCATGCCCAGGTGGCACCAAACCCTGCCCAGGTGCCATCACCCCACATCCGGGTGCCACCACCCCAACGCCCAGGTGCCACCAAACCCTACGCAGGTGCCACCAAACCGTGCCCAGGTGGCATCTCCCATGTCCAGGTGCCACCAAAGCACATCCTGGTGCCACCACCCCACATCCAGGTGCCACCAAACCATGCCCAGGTGCCACCACCCCATGCCCAGGTGGCACCAAACCATGTCCAGGTGGCATCTCCCATGTCCAGGTGCCACCAAACCACATCCAGGTGCCACTGCCCCACGTCCAGGTGGCACCAAACCATGTCCAGGTGCCACTGCCCCATGCCCAGGTGCCACCAAACCACGTCCTGGTGCCACTGCTCGACGTCCAGGTGCCACCAAACCCTGCCCAGGTGCCACCAACCCACGCCCAGATGGCACCAAACCCTGCCCAGGTGCCATCACTCCTCATCCAGGTGCAACCAGCCCACATCCAGATGCCACCAAACCGTGCCAAGGTGCCACTGCCCCATGTCCAGGTGGCACCAAACCATGTCCAGGTGGCATCTTCCCACGTCCAGGTGGCACAAAACCACATCCAGGTGGCAGCAAACCGTGCCCAGGTGCCACCACCCCACATCCAGGTGCCACCAAACCACGTCCAGGTGCCACCACCCCACATCCAGGTGGCAGCAAACCCTGTCCAGGTGCCACCACCCCACGCCCAGGTGCCACCACCCCAACGCCCAGGTGCCACCAAACCACGTCCTGGTGCCACCGCCCCACATCCAGGTGGCAGCAAAACCTGTCCAGGTGGCACCAAACCACATCCAGGTGCCACTGCCCCACATCCAGGTGCCACCAAACCACGTCCAGGTGGCATCTCCCATGTCCAGGTGCCACCACCCCACATCCAGGTGGCACCAAATCATGTCCAGGTGCCACCAAACCCTATGCAGGTGCCACCAAACCGTGCCCAGGTGGCACCAAACCGTGCCCAGGTGGCACCAAACCCTACGCAGGTGCCACCACCCCACATCCAGGTGGCAGCAAACCCTACGCAGGTGCCACCAAACTGTGCCCAGGTGCCACCACCCCACGCCCAGGTGCCACCAAACCGTGCCCAGGTGCCACCACCCCATGCCCAGGTGGCATCAAACCCTACGCAGGTGCCACCAAACCCTACCCAGGTGCCACCACCCCACGCCCCGGTGCCACCAAACCGTGCCCAGGTGCCACCACCTCATACCCAGGTGGCACCAAACCATGTCCAGGTGGCATCTCCCATGTCCAGGTGGCATCACCCCATGTCCAGGTGCCACCACCCCCAAATCCAGGTGCCAACAAATCACGTCCAGGTGCCACCACTCCACATCCAGGTGGCACCAAACCCTGCCCAGGTGCCACCAAACCCTACGCAGGTGCCACCAAACCGTGTCCAGGTGCCACCGCCCCACATCCAGGTGGCACCAAACCGTGTCCAGGTGCCACCAAACCATGTCCAGGTGCCACCAAAGCACGTCCTGGTGCCACCGCCCCACATCCAGGTGGCACCAAACCATGTCCAGGTGCCACCAAACCCTATGCAGGTGCCACCAAACTGTGCCCAGATGGCACCAAACCCTACACAGGTGCCACCAAACCGTGCCCAGGTGCCACCACCCCACGCCCAAGTGCCACCAAACCGTGCCCAGGTGCCACCACCTCATGCCCAGGTGGCACCAAACCCTACGCAGGTGCCACCAAACCCTACCCAGGTGCCACCACCCCACATCCAGGTGCCACCAAACCCTACCCAGGTGCCACCACCCCACGCCCAGGTGCCACCAAACCGTGCCCAGGTGGCACCAAACCATGTCCAGGTGGCATCTCCCATGTCCAGGTGCCATCACCCCATGACCAGGTGCCACCACCCCAAATCCAGGTGCCAACAAATCACGTCCAGGTGCCACCACTCCACATCCAGGTGGCACCAAACCCTGCCCAGGTGCCACCAAACCCTACGCAGGTGCCACCACCCCACGCCCAGGTGCCACCAAACCCTACGCAGGTGCCACCACCCCACGCCCAGGTGCCACCAAACCGTGCCCAGGTGCCACCACCTCATGCCCAGGTGGCACCAAACTATGTCCAGGTGGCATCTCCCATGTCCAGGTGGCATCACCCCATGACCAGGTGCCACCACTCCACATCCAGGTGGCACCAAACCCTGCCCAGGTGCCACCAAACCCTACGCAGGTGCCACCAAACCGTGTCCAGGTGCCACCGCCCCACATCCAGGTGGCACCAAACCGTGTCCAGGTGCCACCAAACCATGTCCAGGTGCCACCAAAGCACGTCCTGGTGCCACCGTCCCACATCCAGGTGGCACCAAACCATGTCCAGGTGCCACCAAACCCTATGCAGGTGCCACCAAACTGTGCCCAGATGGCACCAAACCCTACACAGGTGCCACCAAACCGTGCCCAGGTGCCACCACCCCACGCCCAAGTGCCACCAAACCGTGCCCAGGTGCCACCACCTCATGCCCAGGTGGCACCAAACCCTACGCAGGTGCCACCAAACCCTACCCAGGTGCCACCACCCCACATCCAGGTGCCACCAAACCCTACCCAGGTGCCACCACCCCACGCCCAGGTGCCACCAAACCGTGCCCAGGTGCCACCAAACCGTGCCCAGGTGTCACCACCTCATGCCCAGGTGCCACCACCTCATGCCCAGGTGCCACCAAACCATGTCCAGGTGGCATCTGCCATGTCCAGGTGCCATCACCCCATGACCAGGTGCCACCACCCCAAATCCAGGTGCCAACAAATCACGTCCAGGTGCCACCACTCCACATCCAGGTGGCACCAAACCCTGCCCAGGTGCCACCAAACCCTACGCAGGTGCCACCAAACCGTGTCCAGGTGCCACCGCCCCACATCCAGGTGGCACCAAACCGTGTCCAGGTGCCACCAAACCCTACCCAGGTGCCACCACCCCACATCCAGGTGGCAGCAAACCCTGCCCAGGTGGCACCAAACCCTACCCAGGTGCCACCACCCCACATCCAGGTGCCACCAAACCGTGCCCAGGTGCCACCACCCCATGTCCAGGTGGCACCAAACCCTACGCAGGTGCCACCGAAGCAGGTGCAGGTGCCACCCCGTGGCCAGGGCAGGTGCCAGGTGTGCCCCTTTACCTGCTGGCAGATGCTGGCGTAGCGTGCCAGGACGTTGGCGTTCTCCAGCACCGCCAGGCGCGAGGGCGTCCGCGCCGAGATCCGCAGCACCGAGCGCCACTTGGCAAAGTCTGCCCCGTCCTTCTTGTACTGGGCACAGCGCTCCGAGAGCCCGTCCAGCCCTGGGGGGACACGAGGGGGCACCCAAAGGGGGCACCCAGGGGGCACCCAGTGAGGGCACAGCGCTCCGAGAGCCCGTCCAGCCCTGGGGGGACACGGGGGGGCACCCAAGGGGGCACCCAGGGGGCACCCAGTGAGGGCACAGAGCTCCCAGAGCTCGTCCAGCCCTGGGGGGACACGAGGGGGCACCCAAAGGGGCACCCAGAGGGCACCCAGTGAGGGCACAGCGCTCCGAGAGCCCGTCCAGCCCTGGGGGGACACGAGGGGGCACCCAAAGGGGCACCCAGGGGGCACCCAGTGAGGGTACAGAGCTCCCAGAGCCCGTACAGCCCTGGGGGGGATAAGGGGGCACCCAAAGGGGCACCCAGGGGGCACCCAGTGAGGGCACAGAGCCCATCCAGCCCTGGGGGGACACGGGGGGGCACCCAAAGGGGCACCCAGGGGGCACCCAGTGAGGGCACAGCGCTCCGAGAGCCCGTCCAGCCCTGGGGGGGACACGGGGGGGCACCCAAAGGGGCACCCAGGGGGCACCCAGTGAGGGCACAGAGCTCCCAGAGCCCGTCCAGCCCTGGGGGGACACGGGGGGGCACCCAAAGGGGCACCCAGGGGGCACCCAGTGAGGGCACAGAGCCCATCCAGCCCTGGGGGACACGGGGGTACCCAAAGGGGGCACCCAGGGGGCACCCAGTGAGGGCACAGCGCTCCGAGAGCCCGTCCAGCCCTGGAGGGGGGAACAGGGGGCACCCAAAGGGGCACCCAGGGGGCACCCAATGAGGGCACAGAGCTCCGAGAGCCCGTCCAGCCCTGGGGGGACACAAGGGGGCACCCAAAGTGGCACCCAAAGGGGCACCCAGGGGGCACCCAGTGAGGGCACAGCGCTCCGAGAGCCCGTCCAGCCCTGGGGGGACACGGGGGGGCACCCAAAGGGACACCCAGGGGGCACCCAGTGAGGGCACAGCGCTCCGAGAGCCCGTCCAGCCCTGGGGGGGATAAGGGGGCACCCAAAGGGGCACCCAGGGGGCACCCAGTGAGGGCACAGAGCTCCCAGAGCCCGTCCAGCCCTGGGGGGGGGGACAAGGGGGCACCCAGGGGGCACCCAGTGAGGGCACAGAGCCCATCCAGCCCTGGGGGGACACCCAAGGGGGCACCCAGGGGGCACCCAGAGCCCGTCCAGCCCTGAGGGGACACGGGGGGCACCCAGAGCCCATCCAGCACTGGGGGGCGCCCAGGGGGCACCCAAGGGTGGGGTGGTCACTCACCCTGGGTGGTGGTTTCGCCATCGGTGCCAGCCAGGGGCACCACCCCCTTGTCCACCTGGGCACGAAGACAGCGACCGGGTCACCCGGGGGGTCCCACCCCAACCCCAACCCCAACCCCACCCATCGCGTCCCCCAAGACCCCAAAGACACCCCGAGGTCCCTCTGATGTCCCCAAAGGTGTCACCACCCCAGCACCCACGAGGGCACCCACACGAAGACACCTCAGATGGGGGTCAGCGGGCTCAAGGGGCAACTGGTGACACCAACACCCTGAGGTCCCTCAACCCTCTTGAGGTCCCTCAAGGTCCCGGTGACCCCAAAACCCTTGAGGTCCCTCAACCCCCTGAAGGTTCCTCAACACCCTTGGGGTCCCTCAACCCTCTGGAGGTCCCTCAAGGTCCTGGTGACCCCAACACCCTTGGGGTCCCTCAACTCTCTTGAGGTCCCTCAACTTCCAGGTGACCCCAACACCCTTGAGGTCCCTCAACCCCCCTTGAGGTCCCTCAAGTTCCCGATGAACCCCAAAACCCTTGAGACTCCTCAACCCCCCTTGAGGTCCCTCAAGGTCCTGGTGACCCCAACACCCTTGGGGTCCCTCAAACCCCCTGGTGGTCCCTCAACCCCCCTTGAGGCTCCTCAACCCCCCATGAGTTCCCTCAACTTCCTGGTGACCCCAACACCCTTGAGGTCCTTCAACCCTCTTAAGGTCCCTCAAGTTCCCGATGACCCCAACACCCTTGGGGTCCCTCAACCCTCTTGAGGTCCCTCAAGTTCCCGATGACCCCAACACCCTTGGGGTCCCTCAAACCCCCTGGTGGTCCCTCAACCCCCCTTGAGGCTCCTCAACCCCCCATGAGTTCCCTCAACTTCCTGGTGACCCCAACACCCTTGAGGTCCCTCAACCCTCTTGAGGTCCCTCAAGGTCTTGGTGACCCCAACCCCCTGGAGGTCCCTCAACCCCCTGGAGGTCACTCAAGGTCCTGGTGACCCCAAAACCCTTGACACCCCTCAACCCCCCTGGAGGTCCCGCAAGTTTCCGGTGACCCCAACACCCTTGAGGTCCCTCAACCCTCTTGAGGTCCCTCAACCCTCTTGAGGTCCCTCAAGGTCTTGGTGACCCCAAAACCCTTGAGGCTACTCAACCCCCCTGGAGGTCCCTCAAGTTCCCGATGACCCAAACACCCCTGGAGGTCCCTCAACCCCCCTTGAGGTCCCTCAAACCCCCTTGAGGCTCCTCAACCCCCCATGAGTTCCCTCAACTTCCTGGTGACCCCAACCCCCTTGAGGTCCCTCAAGTTCCCGATGACCCCAACACCCTTGAGGACCCTCAACCCTCTTGAGGTCCCTCAAGTTCCCGGTGACCCCAACACCCTTGGGGTCCCTCAACCCCCTTGAGGTCCCTCAAGTTCCCGATGACCCCAACACCCTTGGGGTCCCTCAACCCCCCTGGAGGTCCCTCAACTTCCTGGTGACCCCAACACCCTTGGGGTCCCTCAACCCTCTTGAGGTCCCTCAAGTTCCCGATGACCCCAACACCCTTGGGGTCCCTCAACCCCCCTGGAGGTCCCTCAACTTCCTGGTGACCCCAACACCCTTGAGGTCCCTCAACCCCCTTGAGGTCCCTCAAGTTCCCGGTGACCCCAACACCCTTGGGGTCCCTCAACACCCCCTTGGGTGCCCCCGTGCCGGGCGCTGCCCCCACCTTGATGCCCACCAGGGCGCCCTTGGACCTGATGACCTGGGGGAAGGGGCGCCCATCGTCCGCCTTCTGGTAGAAGGTCTCGTGGAAGAGGATGACTCCGCCGATGCAGGGCTCGACGCGGCTGTCGGCCGTCAGCAGGAGCTGCCGGTACCAGCGCCGGTTCTCCTCCGTGTTCTCCGCCCCGATCGAGCTCAGGCGCTTGGCGATGCTCCCTGGGCCCATCCCAGTACAAACCAGTTCAGACCAGTCCATCCCAGTATGGACCAATAACACAAACTGGCCTCCTACTGCTGCCCAAGGGCCTCCCAGCAGCTCCCAGTTCCACCCCAGGAGCCCTCAGAGACCTCCTGTGGCCACCACGAAGCCCTCACACCCTTCCCTGTCCTCCCTGCACCCATCCCAGTCCAAACCAGTTCAGACCAGTATGGACCAGTAACCCCAACTGGCCTCCTCCTGCTGCCCCAGTGCCTCCCAGCAGCTCCCAGTTCCACCCCAGGAGCCCTCAGAGACCTCCTGTGGCCACCACGAAGCCCTCGCACCCTTCCCTGTCCTCCCTGCACCAATCCCAGTCCAAACCAGTTCATCCCAGTACATCCCAGTATGGACCAGTAACCCAAACTGGCCTCTTCCAGCTGCCCCAGTGCCTCCCAGCAGCTCCCAGTTCCACCCCAGGAGCCCTCGGGGACCTCCTGTGGCACCCACGAAGCCCTCAGATACTTCCTTGTGCTCCCTGTGCCTATCCCAGTAGAAACCAGTTACTCCCAGTTCAGACCAGTATAAACCAGTAACCTAAATCCACCTCTTCCGGCTACCCCAGTGCCTCCCAGGAGCCCTCAGGGACCTCCTGTGGCACCCACGAAGTCCTCAGATACTTCCCCGTGCTCCCTGTGCCCATCCCAGCCCAAACCAGTTCAGACCAGTATGGACCAGTAACCCAAAATGGTCTCTTCCGGCTG
Source organism: Dromococcyx pavoninus (assembly GCA_033558185.1). NCBI lineage: Eukaryota > Metazoa > Chordata > Aves > Cuculiformes > Neomorphidae > Dromococcyx > Dromococcyx pavoninus. The sequence continues at coordinate 4,512 of JAUMJL010001124.1, read as the reverse complement.
CCCCAGTGCCTCCCGGCAGCTCCCAGTGCCTCCCAGTCTCTTCCCACTGTGTCCCAGTGCTGTCCCAGTACTTCCCAGTGCCCACCAGTCCCCTTCCAGTTGCTCCCAGTACCCTCCAGTCTTCTCCCACTACCCCCAGTCCCCTCCCAGTCCCCCCAGTGCCCTCTATTCCCCTCCCAGTGCCCCCCAGTGCATCCCAGTGTCCCCCAGTCCCCTCTCTTCCCCTCCCAGTGCCCCCCCAGTGTCCCCCAGTCCCCTCTCTTCCCCTCCCAGTGCCCCCCCAGTGCCCTCCCAGTGTCCCCCAGTCCCCTCTATTCCCCTCCCAGTGCGTCCCAGTGCCTCCCAGTGCCCTCCCAGCGTACCCCCATCCCCTCTATTCCCCTCCCAGTGCCTCCCAGTGCCCTCCCAGTCCCCTCTATTCCCTTCCCAGTGCCCCACAGTGCCCTCCCAGTGCCCACCAGTGCCTCCCAGTGCCCACCAGTCCCCTCTATTCCCTTCCCAGTGCCCCCCAATCCCCTCTATTCTCCTCCCAGTGCGTCCCAGTGCCCTCCCAATGCCCCCCAGTCCCCTCTATTCTCCTCCCAGTGCCTCCCAGTGCCCTCCCAGTGCCCCCCGGTCCCCTCTAGTCCCCTCCCAGTGCCTCCCAGTGCCCCCCGGTCCCCTCTAGTCCCCTCCCAGTGCCTCCCAGTGCCCCCCGGCCCCCTCTAGTCCCCTCCCAGTGCCTCCCAGTGCCCCCCGGTCCCCTCTATTCCCCACCCAGTGCCCTTCCAGTGCCCCCCAGTCCCCTCTATTCTCCTCCCAGTGCCCCTCAGTGCCCTCTATTCCCCTCCCAGTGCGTCCCAGTGCCCTCCCAGTGCCCCCCCGGTCCCCTCTAGTCCCCTCCCAGTGCCTCCCAGTGCCCCCCGGTCCCCTCTATTCCCCTCCCAGTGTCTCCCAGTGCCCTCCCAGTGCCCCCCAGTCCCCTCTATTCTCCTCCCAGTGCATCCCAGTGCCCTCCCAGTTCCTCCTGGTCCCCTCTATTCTCCTCCCAGTGCATCCCAGTGCCCTCCCAGTGCCCCCCAGTCCCCTCTATTCTCCTCCCAGTGCCCTCCCAGTGCCCCCCGGTCCCCTCTATTCTCCTCCCAGTGCCCTCCCAGTGCCCCCCGGTCCCATCTAGTCCCCTCCCAGTGCCTCCCAGTGCCCCCCGGTCCCCTCTATTCCCCACCCAGTGCCCTTCCAGTGCCCCCCAGTCCCCTCTATTCTCCTCCCAGTGCCCCTCAGTGCCCTCTACTCCCCTCCCAGTGCGTCCCAGTGCCCTCCCAGTGCCCCCCGGTCCCCTCTAGTCCCCTCCCAGTGTCTCCCAGTGCCCTCCCAGTGCCCCCCAGTCCCCTCTATTCTCCTCCCAGTGCCCTCCCAGTGCCCACCAGTCCCCTCTATTCTCCTCTCAATGCCTCCCAGTGCCCTCCCAGTGCCCACCAGTCCCCTCTATTCTCCTCCCAGTGCCCTCCCAGTGCCCCCCGGTCCCCTCTAGTCCCCTCCCAGTGCCTCCCAGTGCCCCCCGGTCCCCTCTATTCCCCACCCAGTGCCCTTCCAGTGCCCCCCAGTCCCCTCTATTCTCCTCCCAGTGGCCCTCAGTGCCCTCTATTCCCCTCCCAGTGCGTCCCAGTGCCCTCCCAGTGCCCCCCGGTCCCCTCTAGTCCCCTCCCAGTGCCTCCCAGTGCCCCCCGGTCCCCTCTATTCCCCTCCCAGTGTCTCCCAGTGCCCTCCCAGTGCCCCCCAGTCCCCTCTATTCTCCTCTCAATGCCTCCCAGTGCCCACCAGTCCCCTCTATTCTCCTCCCAGTGCCCTCCCAGTGTCCCCCAGTTGCCTCTACTCCCCTCCCAGTGTCTCCCAGTGCCCCCCGGTCCCCTCTATTCTCCTCCCAGTGCCCTCCCAGTGCCCACCAGTGGACTCATCGGCCGCTAGGATGCCCTTGCCAGGGGCCACGATCTTCTGGGCGATGGTCGCCAACTCCTGCTTCTGCTCGGGGCTGAGCGCGGGCACCGGCGGCGTCATCGTGGCTCCTGATGATGTCACGGCGGCTCCTGATGACGTCACAGCGGCACCGGTGACGTCACCGATGCCTGGGGATGTGACTCTGCCCCCTCCCCCACCCCCAGGGGTTGGGGGAAGGGGGGGGGAGCCTGGGGTTTGGGGAAGCCCTGAGGGGTCTGGGGGGAGGGGGACCTGGGGTTTAGGGGGACCCCCGAGGGTCTGCGGGGGGGGACCTGAGGGTCTGGGGGGGATCTGAGGGGTCTGGGGGGGGACCTGGGGTTTAGGGGGACCCGAGGGGTTGGGGGGGGGGACCTGAGGGTCTGGGGGGGGCCTGAGGGGTCGGGGGAGGAGGGGACCTGGGGTTGGGGGGGGACCCGAGGGGTTGGGGGGGGACCCGAGGGGTCTGGGGGGGGGGGGGTGCCTTGAGAGGTTGGGGGGCCCTGAGGGGTCGGGGGGGGACCTGAGGGGTCGGGGGGGGACCCTCAGGGGTTTGGGGAGGACCCTGAGGGGTCGGGGGGGGAGGGACCTGAGGGGTTTGGGGGGGGGGGGGCTGAGGGGTCGGGGGGGGCCCTGAGGGGTTTGGGGGGGGGGGGCTGAGGGGGGGCCCTGAGAGGTTGGGGGGGGGCTGAGGGGTTTGGGGGGGGACCCTGAGGGTCTGGGGGGGACCTGAGGGGTTTGGGCGGGGGGACCTGAGGGGTTGGGGGGGGACCCTGAGGGGTCATGGGGGGACCTGAGGGGTTGGGGGGGGGACCTGAGGGGTTTGGGCGGGGGGACCTGAGGGGTCAGGGGGGAACCTGAGGGGTTGGGGGAGGGGGGGGGGCATGAGGTGTCGGGGGGGAACCTGAGGGGTCGGGGGGGGGACCTGAGGGTCTTGGGGGGCCCTGAGGGATTGGGGGGGGGGGGGTCTGGGTTTAGGGGGAACCGAGGGGTTGGGGAGGGGCCCGAGGGGTTGGGGGGGGGACCTGAGGGGTCGGGGGGACCTGAGGGGTCGGGGGGACCTGAGGGGTTGGGGGGGGGGGGGTCTGGGGTTTAGGGGGAACTGAGGGGTTGGGGGGGGGGACCTGAGGGTCTGGGGGGGCCCTGAGGGGTCGGGGGGGGGACCCTGAGGGGTTTGGGGGGGGGGACCTGGGCTTTAGGGGGACCGGAGGGGTTGGGTGGGGGGGGCCTGGGGTTTGGGAGAGTGGGAGGAGCCAGGGAAGCCCAAGGGCGTTTCAAGGGGAGAAGGAGGAGGAACCGGAGCTGGTGGGAAGGGCCCTGCCCCAGGCTACGCCCCTGCACCCCAAAATCTGATCCCCCCCACCCCGAATTCCCTCACACCCCCAAAATCCACCTTTTTCACTTCAAAATCTGCCCCCTTCTCCCCCAAATCTGCCCACTTCACCCCCAAAATCTCCCCAAGACCCCCAAACCTGCCCTTTTTTTACCCTAAAGCTGCCTTTATGACCCCAAATCTGTCCCCTTCACCCCCAAAATCTCCCCAAGACCCTCAAATCTGCCCTTTTATTACCCTAAAGCTGCCTTTATGACCCCAAATCTGCCCCCTTCACCCCCAAATCTGCCCCTTCACCCCCAAATCTGCCCCCTTCACCCCCAAAATCTCCGCAAGACCCCAAACCTGCCCTTTTTTTACCCTAAAGCTGCCTTTATGACCCCAAATCTGCCCCCTTCACCCCAAAATCTCCCCAAGACCCCCAAACCTGCCCTTTTTTTACCCTAAAGCTGCCTTTATGACCCCAAATCTGCCTTTATGACCCCAAATCTGCCTTTATGACCCCAAATCTGCTTTTTCCACCCTAAATCTGCCTCTTTTACCTGAAAATCTGCCCCGACGTCTCTCAGAGACCCAAAATGGATCATTTTTTACCCCCAAATGTGCCATTTTACCTTCAAATTTCCCCCCCACGTCCCCAAATCTGATGCTTTCATCCCCAACCCCCCCCCAAAATACTCCACGCACCCCCAAATCTGTGATTTTTCACCTCAAAACCTCTCCCGTTCCCCAGAACCTCCCCCAAACCTGCCTTTACCCCAAAATCCCCACTTTTTATCCCAGAATTTCCCCACATCCCCAAATCCGCCCCTTTTCACCCCAAAACCTGTGATTTCGAACCTCAAAATTTGCCCTTTTCACCCCCAAACCGGCCTCGTTTAACTCCAAATCTGCCCATTCGCCTTCAGAATTCTCTCAGACCCCCAAACTCCACCTTTTCACCTCAGAATTTCCCCACATCCCCAAACCTCGCGTTTTCACCTCAAAATCTGCCCCTTTCGCCCCCAAAATCGGCCTTTTTCACCCCAAACCCTGCTCCTTCCCCCACAGAATTCCCTCGCGGTCCTCAAAAATCTACGTTTTCACCCCCAAATCGGCCTTTTTTACTCCAAATCTGCCCTTTCATCCCCAAATCTGCCCCTTTCACCCCCCAAAAATGAGATTTTCACCTTAAAACCTGTTGTTTTCACCCAAATCTCCTCCTTTCACCCCAAACCCCTCCCCGCTCC
>JAUMJL010001123.1:600000-882708 GCA_033558185.1 Dromococcyx pavoninus | reverse complement strand
AGTAGAAGGCGGGGCGAGCCAGGAGAGGGGGGACGGCCCGCCCGTAAAGGAAGTGGGTGGGGCCGGAACCCGACAAAAAAGTATTGGAGCCCGGAAGTGACCAGTCAGTCGAGAGCCAAAATATTCCCATCCGAAATGAGAGGGGATCGCAGGGGAAGAAAATTCCTCTCACAGACTGGAGAAAAATAAAGATTGCGTGTGCCGATTGGGCTCCATCGGCCACGCTAGCGTTCCTGGTCCGGATAGCGGATGGGGGACAAAGGGTCCATTCGCCAATAAACCCTAAGGATATACAAGCGATTGTTAAAGCAATTGCGGACAAAGGGCTTAACTCTGCCATGGTCTCCACCCTCATAGATGGGATTTTGGGGGAGATGACATGCTCCCGTTCGATATAAAACAAACTTGTAGATTGATTTTTGACAGGGCAGGAATGATTGTTTTTAAACAAGAATGGGAGGACAACTGTGCGAGGCAACTAGCTCAAGTAACTGGGGTGGATCACCCACTGCATGGCTCTAGCCTACAACGGCTGATGGGGACAGATCCAAGCATGATTACCCCTCAGGCACAAGCCCAAGGCCTGCAGGCCCATGAAGTTATGGCAACTCCTTGTGCAGCTAGAGAAGCCATTCGCACAGCCTCTAGAGTTATTGCTAAACCATCGCCATGGTCCACAATAAAGCAAAATGAAAGTGAGAGCTTTACACAATTTGTAGATCGCCTCCAAGCAGCAGTTGACTCCTCGTCTTTGCCTCCAGAGGCAAAAGGTCTGGTTGTTGCAGACTGCTTACATCAGCAGTGTAATGCAAAAAACAAAGAAGTCCTACAATCACTACCAGCAGGATCAAGTATTGCAGACATGATTAAGCATGTCGTGAATGAAGAGCATTTGGCCCCGATCCAGGTGGCTGTTCGCACCGCAATAGCTAACATAATGGCATGTCTTAAATGCGGCCAGACAGGCCATGTGGTGGTAAATTGCCCCCAATCAGGGAATTCCTTAACAGCACGCCCCCCACGCCAAAAACGATATAGAGGACCATGCTGAGCCTGTGGAAAGAAATGACATCACGCTAGGGAATGCAAATCTAAGTCCCAGGGAAACGGGAAGGGGAGAGGGCACCCGGGCCGTGCACGGCCCTCTCCCACTTGGAACACGAGGCGGCCCAACTATGTCAACCCTGGATGGGGGGGGGGGCACTCCCGAACCCACTGCCCCCTCAACAAGCAGCCAACTTTATGGTCCAACCAACGGTCCAACCGAATCCACCTTTGTCTCAGGGACAGCAAGAACCACCCTTTGGGGGGAAGACCCCAGGGTGGCCCTGGCAATAAAGTGTGATAACCCACCAGTGGTGTGGGGAATCTGTTACCTCTATAATACCTCAAATGACACTACCATTAGCGTTCCATTTTTAATTGACACCGGAGCAGTGTCAATTAAAGAGATATGTTGTGGGGGAAAATGCCACTCTGTCTTGCAGGTTTGAAAATACGGCCCCGATGGAAGTAGGATTAATTCGAGTTCTCTGGGAAAAGATGTCAAAAAACCCTGAGGTATCTGACATAAAAATACAAATCACTGGGGTTAGAACAAAACGAGCAATAGATGGACCTGTAAAAGAAATCACTTTAGGCCTGCCGACACTGTCTGATTTGGAAAGGTCACCCTTTAAGGGCGATTTAGAAATTTTGCAAATTCGAACTAAGAGAGATATAAGTGATGACATTGAGGACATCGATGACACTTGGCAAGAACCCTCAAGTGGTGTTAAAGTAAATTGGGCATTAGAATCCTTTTTGCTCAAATGGCCGCATATCGTAACAGGGAAATGATTTATAACTTAATTGGACAGACTGAAAGACTGGCAAGAGTAACTAAAAAGGGATTTAGAGACTTAAACTTGCAATTACAAGCAACAACGAAAATGACTTTGCAGAACAGAATGGCATTGGATATATCACTATTAAAAGAGCATGGTGTTTGTGGATATCTCAAAGATCGCATTGATCACTGCTGTGTACATATACCAAATGTCACTGCAGATACAGAATATGACATTTCACAACTTGGAAAAATTGAGAAGGAGGCTGAAAAAGAAAAGGAAGAGATCAGTCATAACTGGGTTGGAGCATTGTAACAGTGTGTACTCTTTTACCGGTATTCCTCGTGATCTACTTGGTGTATTTATGTATCCGAAAGGAGACCACTCGTAGTAGCAATTGGACTCATAAAATTATTGGAGCAGTCACACGACAATACCCACAACACCCAACATCCCCACCGACATACCAAGAAGCAACCGTGTGAGTGAAAATACTTGCAGAAAATGAAGTATTTTCAAAGGGGGGAAATGTTGGAAAAGTGTAAGATTTTATCAGTCTCTTATATTAGTCTGATATTAAGTAGGTAGAAATAGAAATATAATGGTTTTAAATTTTATTACTTTGGGTTAAGTGCATTAGTGATTGTTAGAAGTAGCAGTTATTTAGGCGAAAAGTTATCCTTTTAAGAACTATGTTTGTTAGAAGTATCCGAAACTTATCCAAGCTAAGCCTGCACCTGCAGTTGAGATAAAGGCTGAGCCTGCAGTTGAGATAAAAGGAAGGACCTTGCATAACAGAGTTAACTAAGCAAAACAGAAGGAAGCTGGCACTGAAAAGACTGATATTATAATTAGCAGATGAAGTAATCTGTACATACATATGTATTAGAAAATGTTGTAACCTGTTGAATATACATTAGATTATGTAACATGTAGAGAATAAATTGCGGTCGTGCTGTAACAGTTTTGGAACCAGATTTGGGTGCATATCCCTGGTTCCCGGGACCTCGAAATAAAGCACCACATATAACCTCTCCCGTGTGGTTATGTGTTCACAGTATCACAGTATCATAAGGTTGGAAAGGACCTCTGAGATAGAGTCCAACCTATATCCCAACACTAACACCAACACTAACACCATCATCTAAACCATGGCACTCAGTGCCTCATCCAGTCTCCCCTTAAACACCTCCAGGGTCGGCGACTCCACCACCTCCCTGGGCAGCGCATTCCAATGGCCAATCACCCTTTCAGTGAAGAACTTTTTCCTAACATCAAGTCTAAACTTTCCCTGAGAAAGCTTGAGTCCATGCCCTCTAGTTCTGTCACTGGTCACCTGAGAGAAGAGACCAACCCCTGCCCATCTACAACCTCCTTTTAGTTCAAACTAAACAGCCCCAACTCCCTCAGTTGCTCCTCATAGGGCTTGTGCTCCAGCCCCTTCACCATCTTCGTTGCCCTCCTCTGGACACACTCCAGCATCCTGATATCTTTCCCAAACTGGGGGGCCCAGAACTGCACACAGTATTCAAGATGAGGCCTGACCAGTGCCGAGTACAGGGGGACAATAACTTCTCTGGTCCTGCTCGCCACACTATTCCTGATGCAGGCTAGAATGCCATTGGCCTTCTTGGCCACCTGGGCACATTGCTGGTTCATGTTGAGCTTCCTGTCAACCAGCACTCCCAGGTCCCTTTCTGCCTGACTACTCTCCAGCCACTCTGTCCCCAGTCTATAGCTATGCATGGGATTGTTGTGTCCAAAATGAAGTACCCGACATTTGGACTTATTAAACATCATCCCATTAGAATTGGCCCATGTCTGCAGTCTGTCCAGGTCCCTCTGTAGGGCCATCCTACCCTGTAACAGATCAACCCTTCCTCCCAGCTTGGTATCATCTGCAAACTTGCTGATGATGGACTCAATCCCCTCATCCAGATCATCAATAAAGATATTAAACAGGACCGGACCCAACACCGATCCCTGAGGGACACCACTGGTGACCGGCCGCCAACTGCATGAGACACCATTCAACACCACTCTCTGGGCTCGGCCATCCAACCAATTCCTAACCCAGCACAGAGTGCTCCCGTCTAAGCCACGGGCTGCCAGCTTCTCTAGGAGTTTACTGTGGGAGACAGTGTCAAAAGCCTTGCTGAAGTCCAGGTATACCACATCCACAGCCTTCCTCTCATCCACCAGGTGAGTCACATGGTCATAAAAGGAGAACAGGTTGGTCAGGCAGGACCTACCCCTCCTAAACCCATGCTGGCTGAGCCTGATCTCTTGGCCGTTCTGCAGGTGCCGCATAATTGCACCCAGTATTATCTGCTCCATAATTTTACCTGGGACCGAGGTCAGGCTGACAGGTCTGTAATTACCTGGATCATCCTTACGGCTCTTCTTATGGATGGGCGTCACATTGGCCAACTTCCAGTCTTCCGGGACCTCTCCGGTAAGCCAGGACTATTGAAAGATGATGGAGAGCGGCTTAGCAAGCTCATCCGTCAGCTCTCTCATCACCCTAGGATGGATCCCATCCGGCCCCATAGACTTATGAGGATCCAAGTGGCTCAGCAGGTCTCTATCTTCCTCCTCATGGATTTCAGGAAGGCCATATTTCACCCTGTCCCCATCAACCACTTCAGAGGACCATCTGTCAAGCAAACAGACATCCTTACCTTTGAAAACTGAGGCAAAGAAGGCATTAAGTACTTCAGCCTTCTCTGCATCTTTGGTTACTATATTTCCCTCCACATCCAATAAGGAGTGGAGGTCGCTGCCGCCCTTCTTTCTGCCATTGATATATTTATAAAAGCTCTTCTTATTGTCCTTAACAGAAGTGGCCAATTTGAGCTCCAGCTGGGCTTGTGCTTCCCTGATTTTTTTCCTGCACGACTTAACAACATCTTTGAACATGACCTGGCTTACTTCCCCTTCTTTCCAACGGCGATACATCCTCTTTTTCTTACTTAGTTCCTTCAGAAGCTCCTTAATCATCCAGGCCGGCCGCCTGCCCCTTCGACTCTTCTTACAACACATGGGGACAGCCCGCTCCTGCGCCTTCAAGATTTCATTCTTGAAGTGCATCCAGCCTTCCTGGACCCCCTTGCCACTAAGAACTATTTCCCAGGGCACTTTCCTGACCAGTTCCTTAAATAATCCAAAATCTGCCCGCCGAAAGTCCAGCATCGATGTCCTGTTCCTGGCTTTTCTTGTTACATTGTTTACAGAAAACTCAATTATCTCATGATCACTACACCCCAGACAGCCTCCGACAACAACATCACCCACCAGCCCTTCTTTGTTTGTAAACAGCAGGTCAAGGAGAGCCTCACCCCTGGTAGGCTCACTCACCAGCTGAGACAGAAAGCAGTCCTCAATACACTCTAAGAACCTCCTGGACTGCCTCCTCTCGGCAGTGTTAAGTTCCCAGCAGATATCCGGAAGATTAAAGTCTCCTAAAAGAACAAGGGCTGCCGATCTAGAGGCAGCCTCCAGCTGTTTAAACAATAGAAGATCCATCTCCTCTTCCTGGTCAGGTGGTCTGTAACATACTCCAACCAGGAGGTCAGACTTGACTGCCCCTCTGACCCTTACCCATAGGCACTCAATCTGGTCATCACTGATCTCGACTTCGACAGCATCCAGGGTTTCCTTAGTATAGAGGGCTATCCCTCCACCCCTCCTCTCGCGCCTCTCTCTCCTGAAGAGCCTGTAGCCTTCCATGGCAGCACTCCAGTTATGAGAGTCGTTCCACCACGTTTCCGTGATAGCAACTATGTCATAGCTCTCCCGCTGAACCAGGACTTCTAGCTCCTCCTGCTTGTTCCCCATACTGCATGCGTTTGTGTACATGCACTTCAGTTGGGTTACTGATGACACCCTTTGAGATGGCTCGTCCTCCACAGCAACATCTCTGGTGAGCCTAGTAACTCCCCCCTCCCCCTTCATACCTAGTTTAAAGCCCTCTCTACAAGCCCTGCCAGCTCCTGGGCTAGAAGCCTCTTACCCTTTGGAGTTAGACGTGACCCATCTGGGTCAAGCAGGCCAGGTGCCATAAAGGTTTCTCCATGATCATAGAACCCAAAATTCCTCTGCTGGCACCAGCCCCTAAGCCATTCGTCTCTCCGCTAACAATACTACAGTCTTAGATGCCAGACCAACCTTATCTCATTCTATGACAAGGTTACCCGGTTAATGGACGAGGGAAAGGCTGTGGATGTGGTGTACTTGGACTTTTGTAAAGCCTTTGACATCGTTTCTCACAGTATTCTGATTGAGAAACTGGCTGCCATTGCCCTGGACAGGCACACCCTCTGCTGGGGGAAAAAACTGTCTGGATGACCGAGCCCAGAGGGTGGTGGTAAATGGAGTTAAATCCATTTGGAGGTCAGTCACAAGTGGTGTTCCCCAGGGTTCAGTGCTGGGTCCAGTCCTATTCAATATCTTTATTAATGACCTGGACAAAGGGATCGAGTGCACTCTTAGCAAGTTTGCAGGTGACACTAAGCTGGGTGGCAGTGTTGATCTGCTTGAAGGAAAGGAAGCACTGCAAAGAGATCGGGACAGGCTGGATCAATGGGCTGAGAAGAACGGGATTAGTTTTAAGAATACCAAATGCCAAGTCCTGCACTTGGGACACAACAACCCCATGCAGCATTACAGGCTCGGGGAAGAATGACTGGAAAGCTGCCTGGAGGAGAAGGACCTGGAGGTTCTGATTGACAACTGGTTGAATATGAGCCAGCAGTGTGCCCAGGTGGCTAAGAAGGCCAATGTTATCTTGGCCTGTATCAATAACAGTGTGGTCAGCAGGACAAGGGAGGTTATTTTACCCCTGTACTCGGCACTGGTGAGGCCACACCTCGAGTACTGTCTTCAGTTCTGGGCCCCTCAGTATAAGAAGGACATTGAGGTGTTGGAGCGCGTCCAGAGAAGGGTGACGAGGCTGGTGAAGAGGCTGGAAAACGAGTCCTATGAGGAACGTCTGAGAGAACTGGGGTTGTTTAGCTTGGAGAAGAGGAGGCTGAGGGGAGACCTCATCACTGTCTACGGTTGCCTGAAAGGGGGCTGTGGGAGAGCAAGTGTTGATCTCAAGTGACAGGTGATCGGACAAGAGGAAATGGCCATAAGTTGCGCCAGGGGAGGTTCAGACTGAATATTAGGAAGAATTTCTTTACCGAAAGGGTGGTTAGACACTGGCAGAGGCTGCCCAGGGAAGAGATTGAGTCACCATCTCTGGAGGTATTTAGAAAAAGGATAGATGAGTTTTTAAGGGACATGGTTTAGCGGATGATGGGTACGGTTGGACTCGATGATCTCAGAGGTCTTTTCCAACCGGAAGATTCTATGGTTCTATGAACAGGCTACATGAACTAAGTTACTGTAATTCTGTATCACTATTCCTGGGACTCCTATTAAACAAGAAGTCAGTCCCAGGGCCTCAGCATCAGTGAAAAGGTCCAATACTCACCAAGGCATTTGTCATCTAGGAGGAGCCAGATAAGGAAGAATGTTTAATGTGACTCTGCCAATTGTATATGGACCTCCTGTGCTATTGGCAGGAATATATGTAAGCTTTAAGGTATATCTGTTTTAGTTTTGCATCTCAAATCAGAGTTGGCCATATCAACATGAAACCTTGGCTCTGGCAGGCTTGGATACCTGAAAATAAAACAATCTTCTGCTGGGGTTATTTCTCGTAACCTAAAAGCATAAGTCTTGCATGATAATTTCTCCGTCACCTCCCACATACTATATAAGCTGAACAATGGTGAAACGCGGAGAAACGGCTTTACAACCTGAGAGGTTATAGAGGAGGTATGTTTATTCAGCGCTGGATGCACGGGGGATCACTCCACCACAAACGTGCACACCCTGCATGATGCTTTGCTGTGGTTATATGCAGTAAAATGTTACATATTCATTGCATTCTCCAATACGCCTATACATATGCATAACCTGTCCCCGCTTCCTATTAAAATGAGTCTTAAAAGGTTATTTCCATATTCTCCTCCTTCTGGCACTTGCGCACTGCCTCCTGGTGGTGGTCATTGGAGGGTCGTGGGGATGAATACTGACAGTTCCTCATCGCCACTGCAAGTGACCTCTGTTTCTTGTGCAGACTCATTTGTTCCTTGGCCCTTATCCAACCCTAAGACTGGCTTTAACAGATCTTGGAGGCAGGTTCCTGTATCAGTTCCTGCAGCTATCCTTTGTTTTTACCACACTTTGATGAGCTTACACAATACCCCTATTCTACAAGCTTAAGCAACTACATTCTTTGCTTACTTGCCCTAATGTCTTGCTAACCACTCTTAAAAGTTAAAAATCCTAAGGCTACTGCCTAACTCTTATATCTCCTATCAATGGTAGTACTATTGGGATGGGCCTGCCACCTGTTTTGCTAACCATATCCAGGTATTCACATGGGGTTCTGAATGCTCAGGCAATTCCACAGCAATTGTTACACTTAAGGACAAGCCTTAACATTTTCAGGATAACTTTAAATGAGTTGGTCCCAGTAGCTGAGCAGTCCATGATTGATTTGGTGCTTTTTTCACTCTGGAATAGTGGATCCACACAGGCTGCTCCTTAATTTTGATAGCAGTGCAGGTCATCAACAGCATTCTGTATGGTCCATTCCACTTTTCCTCAAGAGAGTGACCTGCAAAATTCTTAACAAAAAGCCATTCTCCTGGATGAAAAGGATGTGCTGGTTGGTCCAAACCTCTCCCTCTTGTGGTTAAAAATAATGTATTAATTCAGTTTAACTGTTTTCCCAAGGTAGTCATATATTGCTGTTAATACCCCTCGTCTACTTGAGACAGATCTTCTCCCAAGTACAATGTCTGGTAAGGGCATCCATACAAAATTTCAGAGGGACTGAGGCTTTCCTTAGAATGAGGACTAAGACGAGATCTAAGTAATGCTAAAGGGAGGGCCTGATACCAGTACAAATTAGCTTCTTGACAAATTTTAGCTATTTGTTGTTTCAATAAATGATTCATTTTCTCTACCTGTCCACTTGCCTGTGGCCTATATGGGGTGTGTAATTGCCATCAAAGTCCTAAAAGCCTGCTGACTTGCTGTTCAACTCGGGCACAAAAATACATACCCCTATCTAATGATGTTACCTCAGGTATTCCAAATTTTGGTATAATTTCATTCAATAGGATCTTTGTGACCTCCCTAGCCTTATTAGTTCTGCAAGGAAAAGCTTCTGGCCATCCTGAGTAAGCATCTGCCCATACTAATAAGAACTGCTACCCCGCTTTTCTTGGGAGTTCAGAAAAATCTGTCTGCCATTTCTGTCCTGGACTATTGTCTTTTTAAAATCAAAAAGAGGGAGCTCACCATCTGGAATCAAAGCACTTACTACCTCAGCCTTTCTACCACACTTTTGGCTTCATAATCTGCCAATTCATTTCCAATTTCCTGGTCAGTGTTTCCTCTCTGGTGTCCTTTACAGTGCACAATAGTTACTTCAGTAGGGAGATTCACCGCTTCTAATAATTTCAAAGTTTCTGTAGCGTTTTTGGTATGTCTTCCCTGTGTAGTGAGTAGTCCTTTCTCCTTCCAAATCACCCCATGAGCATGTACAACTCCAAAGGCATACTTTGAGTCCATCCAAACACTGATTTTCTTTCGCTTCACCCATTCCAATACTCAGGTTGGTGCAATTATTTCTGCTCTCTGGGCTAATGTGCCTGGAGGTAAAGGGTTATCTTCAATTACCTCTTCAGTGGTGGTCACAGCATACTCTGCTTTATGGTGTCCATCTTTCAGAAAACTGCTTCTGTCAGTATACCATGAATCTTCTGCATCTGTAAGCGGCTCTTCCTTTAGATCTGGACGGCTGGAATATACCGTCTCTATAGTCTTCAGGCAGTCATGTGTTACTGGTTCCAAGGTAGCTCCACTAAGGAAAGATGCTGAATTGTCAATGTTAGTGGTAATTATATTTACATCATCCTTCATCTCTTTCTGTTCTGTTCCCAGCTCCCGCTGTCCTCCAGAGAGCTCAAATCCCAGGTACATTACTCGTTGTTGTAGAAACTGTGCTTTTGACAGAGAGACTCGATACCCACTTAGTCCCAAAAATTCAATAGACTTAGGGTTGGTTGAGGACAATCCCCTTCAGTTTTGGTGGCTATTAACAGCTCATCCACATACTGCAACAAAGTCCCGGTTTGTGAAGGAGGCTCCGAAGTCTCAAATTCTTGGGCCAGTTGGTTCCCAAATGTCAGTTCCCAAATATCATGGGCTATTCTTAAATCCCTGAGGCAACAATGTCCAGGTTAACTGAGTTTTTCTACCGGTTTCTGAATTTTCCCATTCAGATGGAAATAGTTTTGACTAGCCTTTGTGAGAGACAGACAGAAGAAAAAGGCATCCTTCAAATCCAAGAAGGTAAACCAAATTTGCTCAAAGTGTAAGGATTTGCCACTACTGGGTGCAAGCCCTTTACAACCTTATTAATAGCTCTTAAATCCTGAACTAATCTGTAACTCTTTCTATCTGGCTTCTTAAGTGGCAATATTGGGGTGTTATGTCCAGATTCACATTCTATGAGTAGTCCATACCCCAGTAACCTGTCTACTATTTCTTTAATCCCTTTTCAGTCCTTGTTTTAAGGTTACACTCAAAACCTCAACTAATTCCTCATTCTTCACCCTTCTCCATTAAATATTATTTCTGCCCCTAGCTGCTCTAACAAATCCCTTCCTAACAAAGGCTTAGGAGATTCTGGTAATATAATATAAAAACTGATTAATTCCTACCTTGCTTCCTAACCTATATTCAATAGGTTGCAAAAGGGCTCCTTCTCAGTTTGACCAGTATCACCTATAACATCAATAAAATTACAACTTTCAGGTACCAGTTATTGATTCAAAACCAAATAAAAGAAAGCTTCCACTGTTGCCATTGCTATAGTCCTCTCTAATCTTTTCTTTTTGTTGTTACCTCAATTACAAAATACTCTCCAAGCCTCCTCAATGAGTTTTTCCAAGTCTCTTAACTCAGGTTCTCCTAAAAACAAAGAAACTAACTGCTGCCTTCCAGCATCAGAAGCAGGGTCCAAAGTGGTAAATTTCTGCATCAACCCCCTAAGTTTATCTAAAAGTTCCATAGGAGACTCGGTTAACCCCTGCTTTATTGCATACATGGCTGACCAATTAACAGGCTTTGGTATTCTATTCTCCAGCCCAAATTTTATCCAATCTTGGTATCTCTTTAACAGTTGGTATTTTGCACTGACATTTGCATCCCATTCAGGGTCAGTTACAGGTAGATAATGATCTACATCCCCTGCTAAGGCTCTGGCAGTGATAAGCGCCTGTACTTGAGTGCCAGCTGTTTTCACTACTTGCTGTCTCTCAGTTTCAGTTAGGGTTATACCCCTTCACAACCTCCCTCCAAGCATCTAAATATCCCATTGAAAAAGGCACCTTCATTCAGGCAGGACCTGCGGGTCCCATGGCCTGCCTCAAAGGTGCCTGAATTATTGGTCCCGCTTTACTCCTAGTACGAGAAGTTATGGGAAAACATTCTCACCATTATTCTCACTACTATCCTCCTTATCTGAGGATTCTCCATCTTCCTTTAAATCCTGAAAGGGTGGGACCAGATCCTCCACGTTTCTTCCAGCTCCTTATCACAATTAGTTTTAAGCATCTCTTCCCTATACTACAGGCAGAACAACTTTGCTTGAATTTCCCCATTTCCTTTTGTTCCTTGGTCTTTTCTTTTTTATACTAAAGGGTACTAGGGAGCAAAATTAATTCCACACTTCTTTTGCCATTCAGGATGATTTCTCAATGTAAAAAAAAAAAACAAAACACTTCAGTAAAGGTCACCTCATCCCATTTACTTTCCCAGTCCCCCTATTTCTTTCCAATGTTATAAAACACAACCCAAAGGACTCTTCTTCAAAATTTCTCCACTCTGTTTGCCTCCCGTTATACACGGTATTCTAAAACCACACTTATAACAACAAAGAATAATACACACCATCGTAATTGACACGACAACTAATATTCCTGAGACTTACTTCGATGTATTATCTTTACAATTTGACCTTCAAGTTTCTCCCACTCTCCCTAAATCCAAATTTATGGCAAAACACTTTCCCCCCAAAATCCAACCAACACCTTTTCCCTTAAAATTAACACATCACCACATAAATGGGTTTACACTGCTCACATCTGGCACATAGAGATATTACAGCAGTCTCGAAACCCACCACTCCTATATTTCAGGAATCCCTATGTAATAAGTAACCTTGAAGCATTTGTTAATCAAACCTAGAGAACAATGCTTTGTTTAGTTAAGTATGCTTGATTCCAATGTTCTGTTACCCTGGTGATTTGAATCTTTGTATATTTTTAACCAAGCGTAAAAACCAGGAACTGTCCAGTTCTTTTTTTAAGACTTCTTTAATAAGAATCAGTGGTATATTGTGTAACTTGATATATTGATATATTGTAATTTTTGGCTGAGCATAAAGACACGTATACATGGACCTCTGAAATTAAATAAAAGGGACTGCTCATCCCACAGTTAGCGTGGATCCAGGAGAAGTTATGACTTCCTGGCCGCTCAGCGCTGTTTTGCTTTCCTATCTTAATAAACTACTTAGAAAATTCACCTTGAGATTTTGATTATCTTTATTTGACTATAACAATTTGGTGCCGTGACTCGGATCCAGAAGCTGACTCGGACTTCGAACCTGGGAAGGCGCCCCATCTTTGGATGATCCCGGGGGAGACTCCGACTTAGCTCACCTGGATTTTCCAAACAAAGATAGGAAAGCAAAGGAACATATACTGCAGTTTTCCCATAATCTTTGTGCACGAAGAACCAGACAAAGACCCTGGAGTGGGTAAGAATATTGCGGTTCTGTCAGGTTGGGAATTTGGGGTACCCAGGGTGCGAGTGATTGAGACGTCCACTGGGCTTAGTAGTCCGCCGGATGAAGCGAGTGTGGACCTTCTGGTAGTGTGGTTCCCATTGTCCACGAGGGCGCGGGCCACGAAAGGAGGGAAGTGTTTGGTGTGTTAAAGAAGGCACTCTTGGAAGATGGGTCAGAAGAAGAGTAAGGTCTCTGGATCCATGCAGAAGGAGTGGAGTGGGGGTGAACTCCCTGATATACCCCCAGACAGTCCTTTGGGATTAATGACCAAATTTTGGGATAGTCTACCTTCCCAAGAAGGTAAATCTAGGGAGAAAATGACTTACTATTGTATGAAAGTATGGGGGGGAAAACAAATAAGGAAACACCTATAGTGGCCTATTTATGGGTCTTTTGAGGATTGGATATGCCAACAGTTAAACATATATGTTAATAACAAGTTGCCCTTTAATAAAGAGGAAAGTGAATATGCCTTTTTGTGGATCTTGGGGACTTCCAAGGCTACAAAATTATATCCACTAACGGAAAGAAAAAGGCATAAGAAAAAAGAGAGGGAGGAGGAATTACCTTTGCCTCCTGCACCTTATATTCCTCCCCCAGAAGCAGAAACTGAACCCTCAGCTCCTGAACCTCAGGAAGAGGAGGATATGCCTCCTAGCCCTAGGGTTACTAGAAGTCAGGCTAGGAAAAAGATAGAGGAAAGTTTGTTATATCCCCTGAGAGAAACCGCCATGGGGGGGCCTCAACCCGGGGTAGGGTTCGTGTCTATACCCCTCAATTCTGGAGATGTGAGAGAGTTCAAAAAGTAAATGGGACAGTTACTAGAAGACTTATTGGGGGTAGCAGAGCGCTTTGACCAGTTCCTCGGACCTAATATTTATACCTGGGATGAGATGGAATCTATTTTAAAACTTTTGTTTACCAACGAAGAACGAGGAATGATAAGGACAGAAGGCATGAGAAATTGGGACCAAAGACATAAAAATGGACCTGTGGGGGAAACTAAGTGGCCCCTGCAGAGACCCAATTGGGATAATGAAAATCTGGCCCATAGAGATAATATGATTGACCTCTGAGATATGATAATCCAGGGAATAAAAGATTCCATCCCAAAGGGGCAAAATATCAGTAAGGCCTTTAATGAACAACAAAAAAAAAAAAAGGAGAAAACACCAATGGAATGGTTAGAAAGATTAAGAAGGAATTTACAGTTGTATTCGGGAATAGACCCTGATAGTCAGGTGGGCCAGGCATTATTAAAAACTCATTTTGTGGCTAAATCATGGATAGATATATGAAAAAAGTTAGAAAAGATTGAAGACTGGCGGGACAAAGGATTGGATGAATTACTGAGGGAAGTTCAGAAGGCATATGTGAGGAGAGTCAAAAGAGACAGGCAAAAATATTGGTAGCAGCTGTAAGGGTAGGGAACAACCAAGGGGGACCCTGTGGCCAAGTTTGGAAGTTGCGACAAGAAAGGGTGCCATATCAGGAGAGCAAACAGGGGCCTTTTCAGGGAACCCCTGTAGGCATGAGAGGACTCTCCAGCTCTAAGGAAGTGGAATGTTTTTATTGTCACCGAAAGGGACACTTGCAAAGGAATTGCAGAAAAAGGAAGCAGGAGGAGAGGATTTTCAAAGAAGATTAGGGGGGTCAGGGGCTCTATTTGCTGGGGGCCCTTTAAGTTGCGAAGCCCTTGATAAAACTGAGATTGGGTTCTCAGCATGAGGTATTTGAGTTCCTTGTGGACTCAGGTTCCAAAAGATCAACTATTCAAAGATTGCCCCTCGGGTGCGTTGAGTCAAAAGAGAAACTTCAAGTAATAGGGGCCAAAGGAGAGCCTTTCAACGTACCCTTAATTAAAAATGTAGAGATAGAAACTTCAGACAAATATGGGATAGGGACATTTTTGTTGGTGCCAGAAGCTGAATATAATCTCTTGGGAAGAGATCTAATGGAGAATTAGGAATTAGCCTGGAAGTGGAACAAGAAAAGTGAAAAGTTAAATTATGTTTATTAACTGCAGAAGATGAAGCAAAAATCAATCCAGATACCTGGTACCACCCGGGATCAGTCGGGAGATTGAATATTAAACCCATTACAATCTCCATAAAAGATCTTGAACATCCAATTCGAGTAAAACAATAACCCATTTCCAAGGAAGGAAGAGAAGGTTTGCAGCCGATTATTGAAAGACTTTTGGCTCAAGGGCTTTTAGAACCCTGCATGTCACCCCACAATACCCCCATATTACCAGTGAAAAAGCCGGACGGCTCTGATCGCTTAGTACAAGATTTGAGAGTCATGAATGAGCGAACTGTCACCAGATTCCTTGTAGTAGCCAATCCACACACTATACTTAACCGATTAAGTCCAGATTATAAAAGGTATAGTGTCATAGATTTGAAATATGCCTTTTGGGCTTGTCCTTTAGAAGAAAAATGTTGAGATTATTTTGCCTTTGAGTGGGAGGATCCAAAGACACATAGGAAGCAACAATTATGGTGGACAGTTTTGCCCCAAGGATTTACGGAATCCCCAAATTTATTCAGCCAAGCTCTAGAGCAACTATTGGAATCTTATGAGTTAGGTCAGGGATTAGTTTTAATACAATATGTAGATGACTTATTAGTGGCTGGAAGGACCCAGGAAGAAGTACGGAATGAGAGCATTAAGCTGTTGAACTTCTTGGGCTTAAAGGGGTTGAAAGTCTCTAAGTCTAAATTACAGTTCACGGAGGAGGAGGTGAAATACTTGGGACATTGGCTCATGAAGGGACATAAGAAACTGGACCCCAACAGAGTTAAGGGCATCTTATCTTTGGATGCGCCTAGTAACAAAAGACAGATAAGGTAGATGTTAGGATTATTAGGATATTGCAGACAGTGGATTGGATTGAGAATTACAGCAGCAGGGTGAAATTTTTGTATGAGAAATTGACAAAAGATGGGCTGGTAAAGTGGAGTCCTCAGGATGAGGATTGTTGGGAGGAAATAAAAAGGGTTTTAATAGAGGCACCCGTTCTTAGCTTACCCAATATTCGTAGACCCTTTCAACTTTTTGTTAATGTGGATAGTGGAACTGCATATGGGGTATTGACTCAGGAATGGGTAGGCCAGAAGAAATCTGTGGGATATTACTCCAAAATATTGGATCCCGTACGCCATGGATGGCCCACTTGCTTACAGGCAATTGTGGTAACTGCTCTTGTGGTACAGGAAGTTGGAAAAGTCACCTTGGGGGGAGAACTAAAAGTATATACCCCCCATATCTGTGGGGTATTGCAACAACGAGCCGATAAGAGGTTAACAGATAGTCAACTTTTAAAGTACGAAGGAATCTTGATTAACTCTCCTAAACTAGAAATGGAAACTACTTCTGTCCAAAATCCTGCACAATTTTTATATGGGGAACCAAGAGACGACTTAACCCATGATTGTCTCCAGGTAATTAACTTACAGACAAAGATAAGGGAAGATCTGGAGGAAGATGAATTAGATGAAGGGGAAAAATTATTTATAGATGGTTCTTCACGAGTACTTGAGGGACGGCGAAAATCTGGGTATGCTATTATAAATGGGCTTACATTAAAAGTGATAGAGGCAGGACCATTACATCGGAGCTGGTCCACACAAGCCTGTGAATTATATGCCCTTTGGAGGGCACTAAAACTTTTAGAAAATAAAATTGGGACAATATACACTGATTCAAAATATGCTTACGGAGTAGTACATACTTTTGGAAATATTTGGGAAGAAAGAGGTTTAATTAACACTCAGGGAAAGGGACTAGTACATGAAAGACTGATTCTAGAAGTCTTAAAGGCTTTAAGAGGACCATTAAAAATTACTATTGTCCATGTAAAGGGACACCAAAAAGGACTAACTCCCATGATAAGAGGAAATAATTTGGCTCATGCTGAAGCAAAAAGACCTGCATTGTTATTGATACAAACAATCCAGAAGGAACCTGAAAAAACAGTGTTAGATCAAGTTTTTACCCTTCAGGAGTTAGACACAATAAAACTTATAGGAGCAGAAAGAAAAGACAACAAATGGTTCCTCCAGGATGGACGGGAAATCCTTCAGAAAGGGATAGCTAGGCAAATATTGAATAAATTGCATGGGAAAACCCACTGGGGTGTCCAAGCCTTAATAGATCAGTTTGAAACTAAATATACTTGTGTAGGATTATATGGGCTGGCAAAGAGAATTTTAGAAGGCTGTCTAACTTGTCACAAAATTAACAAGCGTGTGTGATTTTGGTTTCTTCCATAGTTTTTTTTCCTTTGAAAGGGGGGAAGTTTTGGAGAGAGGCAGACTGAGCAGTTGGAGAGCTTGGGAAAGCTAGCTCAAACCAGCTCAATTTTTGGTAGCAGAGGATGGTTGACCTTGGTTTGTTTTGAAAACAGTGTCCGGGAACACCGCCAGAGTTCCGGGAAAGCAGCCAAGAAAACTTTGTTTATAAAATAAAAATTTGTTTGGGAACAGCCTGAAGGAAAATAATAACAATGACCTTTTTGCTAACTTTTTTCATTGTTCTAGCTGGTTTTGTACTTGTCCCAGGGTATCCTGTTGAGGAATGCAACTGTTCAGATTGATGGAATGAATGGCTTCCATTCCTCAATTTTGACATTCACGGCCTAGTATATCGTCTCCATGATGGTGTCATTCAAGGTTTGCTGGAAAGGACTCCTAAGATCAGCTCTAACAAATACTTAAATTGTCTAACAACAATGATATTAGTGGTTAAGGCAGCAGAAATACTATTTAAAATTGGAATGGTGGTCTTGCATTGGTTCCCTTGTTATAAGAAGGACCGAACCTTGAGAGGAATCGCTGGAGCTTTGGGAAGGAGCTTGGACAGGCCAGTCTTTGGATGGCAGGGAGCATGGTTGGATTTTGGTAAACTGGTGGGATGTGTGACACCTCCTATTGCTTGGGACTTTGTGCCAAAGAAGGTGTTCAACCCTGATGAGATGACACGTTGTTTGAGGGAAACGTGTCTTTCATATGACGATCCAAACATGCAGTTCTATGCTTTGTACTGGGGCTTGGCTAATGCTTATCGTGCTGCGGTAGATCACTCTCAGAAGGTTAAGGTCGAAACAGGAACCCAAACCATGCCACCCGAAACTAGCGATGTCCCTATTGGGCCCACTTGTGTAACTGGGGTCCAAACACAACTTGAAGCTGAAGCTCTCTCTACTACGTCTAGTAGAACTTGGACTCAAGTTAAAAACAGGAAAGTCATTGTTGCTCCTATAAAGAAAAAGAAGATGTTGCTGAGGGAGACCATAAAACTTACAGATCCATCTCCACAACTGGAACGCATGGAAGAAGAAGAAAGAGAAGAAGAAGGAGCAGAAGGACCTATCCCATCCACGCAGGCAGTAGCGGACGAAGGAGCGGCTGTGAGCGAGGAAGAAGTGGCTGTGACAGAGGAAGGAGCGACTGCCAGAGAGGAAGAAACGGTTGCAAGAGAAGGGGTGCTCCCAAAAGAACAAGGGGCACATCCAAAGGAAAGTAGAGCGGTTTCAAAAGAAAAGAAGGCAACAGTACAAACGACCCGTGGTGTACTGTCACTAGATGCTTTATATCCTGACTACACATTTAGTATTTCAGAAGACGCAAAGAAGGGGCAAAAGCATTCCACTCAAACTGAGAGACAATTATTGTCACCTGATGATTGGTTGAGGCCTTCATCTCAGCACCCAAAAGACTACTCACTATCTCTACCCGCTGAGTATGGTGAACGACATAGAAGTCCATCTCCACAGCACACTCGGTCTCCATCTCCTCGTGAGAGATACAGAGGGGAGGTGGGAGCGGTTCCTCGTAAGAGCAGAAGCATACGAAGAGAAGTGGAAAAAATTCTACGCGGGAGAGATGGACAAGAAATAATGAGAGAAAGTGAAATTACACAATCACTGACCCCAAGAGATATTCAAGATTTACGAAAAGTTTACAGTCATTTGCCTGGTGAACAAATCCTCACTTGGCTGGTGCGATGCTGGGACAATGGAGCTATTAGTCATGTGATTGAAGGTCATGAAGGACAACAATTGGGATCTCTTGCCCTAGATCCTGTAATAGAACAAGAAATGGCAAGGGAGCGAATGGCGTCCGGTCTTTGGATCTGAATCCTCCACGTTGGGAGGGTGAGATACCCATTTAAGGAATATCTGTCGAGCTCTCCAAGAAGGTGGAATGCTGTGGAAGAAGGCATCCAATACCTACGGGAATCAGCCATGTTGGAGATCATCCATTCTGATTCAGACTATTATGACATCCTAGCTCCAGAGGGTGTCCCCTGCATGCAGCCTATGTGGCAAAAGGTAATTAAAGGTGCCCCTAAACCATACATCTACTGCTTGATAACCGTATATGATCCAAGGACGGGTGAACCAAGCGTGGAAGCCATGTGTTGTTGGATAAGGCGCATAGCGGAAAGTCTGGAAGACTCCTCTATTGGAGAGCCCCTTGAGTCACAGACGTATCCTCACGGAGGTAGAGTCAATGCTCACTTTATTGTGCTTCCACACGTTACTTTATACTCACAATCTGTGTTCACACGCTACAAGTGTACATATAATTGGCTATTACATGCTGTCCATTTGATATATTCTCTATCTTAATTGGTTATAAGTTTCTCTCCATGCGCTGTTACCTGATACCCTGCAGCCCCCCTTCTTTTGCAGCTAAAACATCCTTTTCCACATTCTCTTTCTTGTCTATCAGCTAACATTCCATTTTCTCATAACATGCCAAGGTCACTATATCTTTGTCTTTTGGCAAGTAGGCAGGGTTGTGCATACAGACCTCAAGGATCACAAAAATGCCCTGATTCTTCTAAAATATTTTCTACACTCCTCCGATTCCCTATACTGACCTACCTACGATAGGGAACGAAGAGAGCAAGATTATGAATACTCCAGATATGAGGACTATCCTAGAGACAGAGAAAGGCCAATGGAATGATCATGGCGGGATAGCCCAAGATGACCTAGACCTAGAGCTTGATCTCAGTCTCGTTCACAATCTTCATCATTCCCACGCAGAGGGAAAGAAAACCCTAAGTGTCAGTCATGTGGCCAGCCACGGACATACCAATGCAGCAAGGGAGAGAACATGAAGAAGTGGGGTGGCGAACCCACTTACAAGCTCGAAGCTAGAGTGAAGGAGCTGAGACAGAAGGACACTGACTAGAAAGTTGTCTACGTGATAGATGCAGAATTTTTAGACAAGAAACTGCAATTGCCAAAAGGCAAGAAGATTGAGATCCACCTCCCTGATGACAAAAAATCATCCAAGAAACCAAAGTCAAAGTCCAACGACGATTGCTCTGATCAAGACCAATAGAGGGGCCCTGCCTTCTGTCAGGAGAAGGAGAGGGACCAAGAAGACAATCGGGTTTACTGGGCTGTGTGGATTCGATGGGCTGGCACATCGGATCCTCAGAGATACCGGGCTTTGATGGATACTGGTGCCCAGTGTACTTTAATGTCATCAGAGCATAAGAGTACAGAGACTGTTTCTATTTCTGGAGTGACAGGAGGGTCTCAGGAGTTGTCAGTGGTAGAGGCCGACATAAACTTGACAGGAGACCAATGGGAAAAGCATTCCATTGTGACAGGGCCAGATGCCCCTTGCATTCTTGGTATGGATTACTTAAGAAAAGGATACTTCAAGGACCCGAAGGGGTACCGGTGGGCTTTTGGTGTAGCCACGGTAATTGAAGAGGAGTCCAAGCGATTGTCTGCTCTTCCTGACCTCTCAGAAGACCCTTCTGCAGTGGGATTGCTGCAAGTTAAAGATCAAAAAGTGCCAATAGCCACGACAACTGTACACTGGTGACAGTATCGGACGAATCGAGATGCTGTGATCCCCATCCATAAGATGATTCAGAAGCTGGAAAGCCAAGGGGTGGTCAGCAGAACCCATTCACCCTTCAATAGCCCTATCTGGCCTGTACGCAAATCTGATGGAGAATGGAGACTGACTGTGGACTATCGTGGCTTAAAAGTAGTCACACCACCATTGAGTGCAGCAGTACCAGACATGTTGGAGCTCCAGTACGAGCTGGAGTCCAAGACAGAGAAGTGGTGACGCCACCATTGACATTGCCATTGCATTTTTCTCCATTCCCTTAGCGGTAGAGTGCAGGCCACAGTTTGCTTTCACCTGGAGGGGCGTTCAATACATCTGGAATCGACTGCCGCAGGGGTGGAAGCACAGTCCAAACATTTGTCATGGACTGATTCAGGCTACATTAGAGAAGGATAAGGCCCCAGAACACATCCAGTATATTGATGACATCATTGTATGGGGGACACAGCAGAAAGCTGGGATAAGCACTTAGCCAAGGCCACCTGGCTAGTTAACACCAGAGGCTCTGTCAATCGAACTGGGCCTGCCCAAGCAGAATCCCTCCACACTCTAGATGGACACAAAGTTCCAGTGATCTATCTGAGGGGTATGTTAGGTAAGGCCATTTGGATTACTCCTCCCTCAAGCAAAGACAAACCCATTTGTGGGATTGTTTTCGCTCAAGGACCTGGAAATACCTGGTGGGTAATGAGAAAGGATGGAGAGACCCAGTGTGTGCCTCAAGGAAATCTATCCTTGGGGAAAAACTAATTCTGTGTCTTAAGTTGAGTTTTACAGATGTTACCAGATGAGAAAGACCTGAACAGAATGGATACCAGTCTCCAGGGATGAGCCAAGCCCAGTCAAGCCAGTCCAGCACTGCACCACATGAGACTCTCATGACTACCTGAGAAACAGTCATCAGCAGATCTTCCAAGCTTGAACTCTTAAGCCCTAAAACCAAAACTGTGACAGACCTCGAAATAAAACAAGGACTATATATATATGTCTATGCGCGGGATATAGACAAACACAATGTACAGGTGTTGCGTTAAAGAAATGATATGGAATAAGGGGTGGAGAATGTAGTGGATTGACTTTTGATCCACGAAAGCATTCCATATCTTCCTTTAACGTAACCCGACATATAAATAGGGTGTAGATAAGAGAGCACGCTCTCTTCTTCTTCCGGCAAGGCTGGGGAGCGGAAGGTTCCTGCGTTGGTCCTGTCTGCTGCCAAGCCTGTGGAAAAATTTTTAATGGGTCAGATTTGGCCGTCCGGCTCTCCACGGGGGAGGTGGCATGGTAAGATTTCATTAATTCTTTACTTTGTTAGTTACTGGGTGTTATAGTTGTATGCCGGGTGTTATATAGATCCTTTTTGTCCTTTTTCCCATTTCCCTTCCCCTCTTCCCTTGCTCCTTTGCATATCCTTGTGGTGTAGTTGTTTGTATTTAGAAAAATACAGAAATACATATATTTAGTGTGATTTTGGTTTCTTCCATAGTTTTTCTTTCCTTTGAAAGGGGGGAAGTTTGGGGAGAGAGGCAGACTGAGCGGTTGGAGAGCTTGGGAAAGCTAGCTCAAACCAGGTCAGACCCAATTAGTATGAGGCTTCATATGTGATTAAGCATCAACTTTCCTAATACTCTGGTATTGAGCCCCCAAAATCTAGCTGCAACCTTAGCTTTTGGGAGAATCCGAAAGCCAGGAAGTGGTATCCTTTTGAATGCTCCAAAATTCTGATTGGAGTCATGTGTTTACCAAGGCTACTCATCCAAGGGATAGAAAAACAAGGATAAGAACTATAGTATCAACCGTCTGAGTTATTTGTGAAAATATTATTTTGACTGGTTTGCTTAGCTATTGTTATACTAATCTTGATTGCTGGTTCATATTTGTACCGGTTGAGTTAGTTATTGATCTGGCAACAATCACCTGTGCCATCTTTTCCTTCCCTTCTCTCTCCCTCTATACATTACTTTCTCTTCCTTCTCTCTCTCAGCCTTACTCTTCTTGTCCTCTCTGTATAAGGATCATCACCATAGCACCACTAGAGACAAAGAGGATTTGAGTTCTGTGACAAATGTTTAATCCACGGGGTGTAATGGTAGAGACTGACTCTACTTCTATTGTTGTCTTAAACATCGACTGATTCTACTTGAATTGTCTTAAACATCATCTGACTCTACTTGTATTGTTGTCTTTAACAACTTCTTGAGTGCTGTGGCTCCTGCTGGGCTGACTGTGCTGCTTCAGAAGAGGGGGAGGAGGGGCAGCAGCAAGTGCTGCTCCCCCACACCTGACTGTGCATGCGAACCCAAAGGGTTCAGGAAGTGATGATTCTGGCAAGGGTCTGTTGAACTGCCAGTGACCCTGGAGCCCCCAGCCCCAGTTCCAGTTCCAGGACCTTCCCAAAGGAGCTTCTGTACATGCACCAATTTGAGAACTTTCACAGCAAGTTCTCTCTCTCTCTCTTTTTTAAAGAAAATATAATGGTCATATTGAAAAGAAGGCCCTAACCATTTCAAAAGACATTGATCTTCATTTGGAAACAAAGTCTGTGACTGAAACGGACATTATAAGTGGATACAAACAACAACATATCATACCAAATATATCCTGACATTGTTTTCTATTGAGTGTTTATTTGCAATAAATACTGGAATATCCTTTTTTTCAATAGATAGCTAAAGAATAACAGTACAACTGATTATAAAGAAAGTGAGAATGCAAAAATTAGGGCTAAATCTCTTTTGTTATTTCATGGGTGACACCCTAATAGCATTATTGTAAAAAAGGATGAGTAGGTGAAATCCAGCATAAAACATATCTATTGCTGCATTAGGTATCCCAAGAAATATGGGACAACACCAAAAGTATCACATCACTCAACGTATTTGAAACAGACTTAAAGATAGCTTTGTACAAGAAAATGATAACTGTCAGATGTTGAAACATTCTTTCTGTTCTTCTAAAACAAGAAATGCACTGTGGCACCGAAACCTAGTTCTTTCTCCCACACATCTGAAATTTTGAAGTAAAACATTTAGAGTCCAAAAGTACCACTGCAAAAATACACAGCATTTGTTTTGAAAGTGCTAAGTTATGACTCCTTAAACATGACTGTGAGATGTGTACATCTGATGCGTGTAAATATGGGACAATATTGAAGCAAGATGAAATATAACCTTTTTTGTATAACCATAATGTAATAAGTAACCTTAAGTAATTAAATAAGTAATTATTTGTTAATCAAACCTAAAGAATAATGTCTTGCTCACTCAAGTATGTTTAATTCTAATGTTATGCTACCTTGGTAATTTGGATCTTTGTACATTTTTTTTAATCAAGCATGAAAACTAGGAACTGTCTTACTCCATTGTAATAAGTAGCTAGGAGTAATTTGCTGATCAAGCCAACTGAGCAAAGGGAATAGTGTAGCTGCCCCAAAGATGAGAACAACCTGCTTAGCAGAATGTCTTTAGCCATCATATTATTAAAATGTATTGTTTTAAGCAAATGTTAAACTGTAAATATTATATTACTATGGCGGTCTTTGTCTTTTACAAGGAAAATCTGTTTTAGCTGACTCTGCAGGTATTTCTAGCGCTTCCGCCCCTTTCCCGCCGTTGGTATCTTCGCCCCGCCTTCTTTCCTGCCGCTCGGTGCCATCTTGGGGCGCATAGGGCGGTGGACTAGCCCAGATATCCTGAGACTGATTCCTCTGCGGCGTGCTTAGCGTCCTCAAGTAAACCGCCCCAAAAGGATTTTGCTTGCTCCTGTCCTTCCGTAAGAGACGGGGTTCGGGGATTGAGGGGATGTATCACCCTCTGGCTGATCTTCAGGACCAGCAGGATCATCACCATCTGGGGGGGGGGGCAGAGTCTGTGTGACTGCCCCGACTCCCACTTTCGGGGTGACCATCAAGCAGTCTCTTGCTGCCACCCAGGTCTCCTGCTCTTGGATAGCCTTTTGCAGGGCCTGCACAACTTTCCCCCAGGCCTTAAGGTGTTTCCCACAGCCTGAGGACATAGTTTCCTCGGCTAAAGCTTTAGTACACCTATCCCACACTTCGGGTGAAGAATATCCACCGGTCGGTCAATGACGCCTATTTGTGAAAGTCTCGCAACGGCAAGAGTAAAATCTTTGGGTTTACAATCAATACCCCACTGCTTATGTAATTGAGATACGACCTGCACAAGGGCTTCCATCCTCCTTGTTGGTCCGGGAGCGTCCTCCCCACCGGGCTGGTCCTGCCGCTCCAGCCGCCGTTCACTCGACCAGGTGATTTTCCCGGATTCTTTTCTTTTTCCCTGGTTTGTTCTCCCGGGTTTGTGCTCTTTAGTTCCCGGGTTTCGGCACCACTTGTTGCCTTCAGTGAAGGCGTGGCGACCTGGTTCAGGTTTGGCTTAGCGACCAAACTCTGGTCGCTCGGTCCATCTGCACACAGACACCAATGTGGTGGATGGCAAAATGGCCGTTTATTGATAGACAACACAGGTTTATATAGCTGAGGTTTACAACGTCACTTCCGCCTGCTTACATCATGAGCTAAACCTATTGGCTACTGGTTACATCATGGACTAATACCTTATTGGCTACTGGGAGAGGGGCCCTTATCTTTCCGTACAACACGATATCTTCCGGCCGCCAGACCCTAGCTACCAACACCTTTCCAGCGATACTACTGGGGATAAAAGGATTGTTTGAATCATCTGTGGTTGCGAGTCGTGGTGGAGCTGCTAGCCTCTCCCCGCCGCCCAGCGCTGCTTTTGCTTTCCTACCTAAATAAATACTTAGAAAACTTGGTTGGGATTCTGTTGCCTTCATTCGCTTATAACAATTTGGTGCCGTGACTCGGATCCAGAAAAGCCGACTCGGATTTCGACTCTGAGAAGGCGCCCCATCTTCGGATGGTCTCGGAGGCGATTCCAACTTAGCTTACCTGGATTTTCCGAACGGAGATAGGAAAGCAAAAAGAAAAGAAAAAGATACTGCAGTTGCCCGTAATTGTTGTGTACAAAGAGCCAGGCAAAGACTCAAGAGTAAGTGTTTTGCGGATTCCTTCTGGTCGGGTATTGGGTACCCGGGGTGCAAGTGACTGAGACGTCCACTGGACTTAGTAGTCCAGCGGGCGAAGTGAGTGTGGACCTCCCGGTAGTGTGGTTCCCATTGTTTACGAGGACGTGGGCCACAAAAGGAGGAAAGTGTCTGGCTTGTGTGTGAGAGAAGGCACTCTCAGAAGATGGGCCAGAAGAAGAGTAAGACTTCTGGATCCATGCAGGAAAAGCAGGGTGGGGGTGGGCTCCCTGATATACCCCCAGATAGCCCTCTAGGATTAATGATTCAGTTTTGGGAAAGTTTCCCATCCCGAAAAGGGAAGTCCAAGGAAAAGATGATCCATTATTGTATGGAAATATGGGGAGGAAAACAAATAAGGAAAGATTTATATTGGCCAATCTATGGATCATTTGAAAATTGGATTTGTCAGCAATTAAGTATGTATGTTAACAACAAGCTCCCCTTTAATAAGGAGGAAAGCGAGTATGCCTTCCTATGGATTCTGGGAACAACGCAGACCGCAAATTTATACCCGTTAAGAGAAAAGAAAAAAATAAAAGAAGGGGGGGAGGAAGGCGAACTACCCCCATCTCCTCCACCCTATGTTCCACCCCCACAAGAATCGGACCCGGATCCCTCTGACCCTATGTTCCAAGAGGGGGATACTTATCCCAGCCCAAGAGTTACCAGAAGCCAGACTAGAAAAAGGGCAGAGGAGAGTTTATTGTATCCGTTAAGAGAAACCGCCATGGGGGGACCACAACCTGGAGTAGGGTTCATATCTATACCCCTCAACTCCGGAGATGTAAGAGAATTCAAGAAAGAAATGGGGCAGCTATTAGAAGATCCATTAGGGGTAGCTGAACGCTTTGACCAGTTCCTCGGACCTAATATCTATACTTGGGATGAGATGGAGTCTATCCTAAAGATTTTGTTTACTAATTAAGAACGTGGAATGATAAGAATGGCAAGCATGAGAAATTGGGATCAGAGACATCAACACAGACCTGTCGGAGAGGTCAAATGGCCCTTACAACGGCCTAATTGGGATAATCAGAACCCAGCACATAGGGATAATATGGCTGACCTCCGGGATATGATAATTCAGGGAATAAAGGATTCCGTCACAAAAGGGCAAAATATTAGTAAAGCCTTTAATGAACAACAGAAGAAAGAGGAAACCCCCACAGAATGGTTAGAGAGACTAAGGAGAAGCTTGAATTGTATTCCAGATTAGACCCTGACAGTCAGGTAGGGCAAGCATTGTTAAAGACAGTTTGTGGCTAAATCTTGGATAGACATATGGAAAAAGTTGGAGAAGATTGAAGACTGGCAGGACAAAGGCATAGATGAATTATTAAGGGAGGCTCAGAAAGTGTATGTAAGGAGGAAAGTCAGAAAAGGCAAGCCAGGATTTTGATGGCAGCCGTAAGAGAGGGACAGAAACAAGGTGGACCATGTGGCCAGGTTTGGAAATCTAGGCAAGGCAGGATAGCTTACCATGACAGGAGAGGGGATCATCCTCAGAGAACCTCGATGGACTTGAGAGGACCGATGGGTTTGCGAGAGGTGGAGTGTTTATACTGTCACAAGAAGGGTCATCTACAGAGGAATTGCCGGAAGAAAACGCAGGACGAAGGGATTTTCAAAGAAGATTAGGGGGGTCAGGGGCTCTATTTGCTGGGGACCTCTAAAGTTGCAGAGCCCTTGATAAAATTAAAATTGGGTCCTCAGCATGAGGTGTTTGAGTTCCTCGTGGACTCAGGTGCCAAAAGATCGACTGTTCAAAGATTGCCCCTCGGGTGCATTGAGTCAAAAGAGAAACTTCAAGTAATAGGGGCCAAAGGAGAGCCTTTCAACGTACCCTTAATTAAAAATGTAGAGATAGAAACTTCAGACAAATATGGGATAGGGACATTTTTGTTGGTGCCAGAAGCTGAGTATAATCTCTTGGGAAGAGATTTAATGGTAGAATTAGGAATCAGTTTGGAAGTGGATCAAGAAGAGTTAAAAGTTAAAATATGTATATTAACTGTGGAAGATGAAGCAAAAATCAATCCAGATACCTGGTACCACCCGGGATCAGTCGGAAGATTGAATATTAAACCTATTACAATCTCCATAAAAGATCCTGAACATCCAATTCGAGCAAAACAATAACCCACTCCCAAGGAAGGAAGAGAAGGTTTGCAGGCAATTATTGAAAGACTTTTGGCTCAAGGGTTTTTAGAACCCTGCATGTCACCCCACAATACCCCCATATTACCAGTGAAAAAGCCGGACGGCTCTGATCGCTTAGTACAAGATTTGAGAGACATGAATGAGCAAACTGTTACCAGATTCCCTGTAGTAGCTAATCCACACACTATACTTAACCAATTAAATCCAGATTATAAATAGTATAGTGTCATAGATCTGAAAGATGCCTTTTGGGCTTGTCCTTTAGAAGAAAAATGTCGAGATTATTTTGCCTTTGAGTGGGAGGATCCATAGACACATAGGAGGCAACAATTATGGTGGACAGTTTTACCTCAAGGATTTACGGAATCCCTGAATTTGTTTGGCCAAGCCTTAGAGAAACTATTAGAATCTTATGAGTTAGGTCAGGGATTAGTTTTAATACAATATGTAGATGACTTATTAGTGGCTGGAAGGACCCAGGAAGAAGTAAGGAATGAGAACATAAAGCTATTGAACTTCTTGGGCTTTAAGGGGCTGAAAGTCTCTAAATCTAAATTATAGTTCACCGAGGAGGAAGTAAAATACTTGGGACATTGGCTCACAAAGGAGAATAAAAAACCTGGACCTCGACAGAGTTAAGTGCATCTTATCTTTGGATGCACCTAATAATAAAAGACAGATAAGACAGATGTTAGGATTATTAGGATACTGCAGACAGTGGATTGAGAATTACAGCAGCAGGGTGAAATTTTTGTATGAGAAATTGACAAAAGATGGGCTGGTAAAATGGACTCCTCAGGATAAGAATCGTTGGGAGGAAATAAAAAGGGTTTTAATAGGGGCACCTGTTCTTAGCTTACCCAATATTCGTAGACCCTTTCAACTTTTTGTTAATGTGGATAATGGAACTGCATATGGGGTATTGACCCAAGAATGGGCAGGTCAAAAGAAACCCGTGGGGTATTATTCAAAAATATTGGACCCTGTGAGTCGCGGATGGCCCACTTGTTTACAGGCAATTGTGGCAACTGCTCTTTTGGTGGAGGAAGTTGGAAAAGTCACTTTGGGGGGAGAGCTAAAAGTATACACCCCTCATAATATTCGTGGGGTATTGCAACAACGAGCCGATAAGTGGTTTACAGATAGTCAACTTTTAAAATATGAAGGAATTTTGATTAACTCCCCTAAATTAGATATGGAAACGACTTCTGTTCAAAATCCTGCACAATTTTTATATGGGGAACCAAAGGATAAATTAACCCATGACTGCCTCCAGGTGATAAATCTACAGACAAAAATAAGGGAAGATCTGGAGGAAGATGAATTGGATGAAGGAGAAAAATTATTTATAGATGGCTCTTCACGAGTACTTGAGGGGCATTGAAAGTCAGGGTATGCCATCATAGATGGACACACGATGCAGATAAAGGAGGCAGGACCACTGGACGGGACCTGGTCTGCACAAGCCTGTGAACTGTATGCCCTGTGGAAAGCATTAAAACTTTTAGAGGATAAAATCGGGACTATCTATACAGATTCGAAATATGCCTTTGGAGTAGTACATACTTGTGGAAAAATTTGGGAGGAAAGAGGCTTAATTAACACTCAAGGGAAAGGGTTAGTCCATGAGAAATTAATTTTGTAAGTCTTACGGGCCTTGAGAGGTCCGCTGAAAATAGCTGTTGTCCATATAAAAGGACACCAGAAGGGACTAACTCCTATAATAAGAGGAAATAATCTGGCCGATGCAGAAGCAAAACGGGCTGCGTTATTAATAATTCAGACAATAGAAGAAGAGCCGGAAGGGCTAAAATTGGATAAAGCTTTCACCTCTCAGGAGTTAGATAAAATAAAATGTATAGGAGCAAAAAGAGAGGGTGATAAATGGCTTCTCCCGGATGGAAGGGAAATCCTTCCAAAAGGGATGGCTAGGGGAATATTAAATAAATTACATGGTAGGACTCATTAGGGGGTCCAGGCCTTAGTGGATCAGTTTGAAATTAACTATACTTGTGTTGGGTTATATGGATTAGCAAAAAAGGTTTTAGAAGGTTGTTTAACCTGCCATAAAATCAATAAACGACAGCTTAGAGAAAGAGTTCAAGGAGGACGTGAACTAGCAAAAAGACCCTTTGAAAGGATACAAGTAGATTTTACTGAATTGCCAAAGGTTGGGAGATACCAGTATTTACTAGTTCTAGTGGATCATTTAACGTATTTTGTGGAAGCATTTCCAGTAGTACAGGCTACTGCCAAAACAGTAGTGAAAATCTTGATTGAAGAGATTATTCCAAGATATGGAGTTACCATGGCAATCGACTCAGATCGATGTTCGCATTTTACCTCTAAGTTAATTAAGGAAACAGTCGAGTTATTTGGTATAAGATGGGAGTATCATACTCCCTGGCATCCACAAAGTTCGGGAAAAGTGAAAAGAATGAATGGAGAAATAAAGAAACACTTGACCAAACTCATGTTGGAAACAAAAATTAGCTGGGTCAAGTGTCTGCCACTAGCCTTATTATACATTAGGATTCAACCAAGAGAAGATACTGGTACTCATGCCATTTGAGTTAAAGGACCTCTTCCCCAAGGATGCTGGACGGTGACATTGAGACCCAGAGATCTCCAGTTGAAACTAAGAAAAGTCAGCGGATGCAACATACCAGAAATGATGTGAGAGACGGCCTTTATCACTGGTTCAATATAGCACCTGAAGATATCTATATTCAGGACATTTTTGTAGAGTAGTATGTGAGTGTTTAAATTGTAGTGGGAAATGGCCTTGTATTTCTTTTAAAAGTGTATGAAATGTCGTGTAAACTTCCCCAGGCACGGGTACGTAGACGGGATAGATCATGGTAAGGCAAAAATTGTAAGGCTATTTTGTGGTTGGGAATGTTATATACCCGAAATTTGGGAAGTTTATGAAACAGACTTTAAAGAAGTAGCATGAAAGTGTGCCCAGAAAATTGCCTGGAAAGGGGCCCGCTATTGAAACCCTATAGGCTCCTCTCTGCCTTGAAATATCTGAGGCCAGAAGAGTCCCCTGAAGAATACCTGCTGCTGCCAAGAAGACGTTGATACCCCGTTGCTCTCTGCAAAAGAGTAGATGAGGGGAGGTAGAGAGGTATAGAACGGTGGGGAAAATGAAGGCTGGCGCCTTATTAGGACTGTGGATATTGGCAGAGCTGAGTCTAACATGGTGTAAATACCCACATCAGCCCTTCAATTGGACCTTAGGGAGATGGGAAGGCCCAGTCAAGTTGCGATATAGTGTTACGGCCGGAGCTCCGAGTTTCCAAGCATACCTTTGTGACCTGATATTAACAGATCCGTGTTTGAACCTGATGCCATACTATCCTTAGGAAGAATGCCTCAGAGTTTTGTGTTCAGGTCACCATAGTGCCCAGAATTCTCCTACACGGAGAAGAAACTATGTACCTACATTGGAGCCATTTAGGACATAGGATCAATAAAAGAGAACCAATCACAGCCATAACTGTAGCTACTTTACTGGGTTTAGGAGTGGCGGGCACAGCCACAGGGATGACTTCCCTAATACAACAACAGCGGGGGTTAACTTTCCTGAGAGAAGCAGTAGATGAGGACTTGGCTAGAATAGAAAAATCTATCACTTACTTGGAAAAATTACTAACCTCTTTGTCAGAAGTAGTGTTGCAGAATCGAAGAGGACTAGATCTGTTATTCTTACAGCAGGGAGGACTTTGTGCAGCCTTAGGTGAAGAATGTTGTTTCTATGCTGACCATACTGGGGTTGTTAAAGACTCATTGGCTAAGTTAAGAGAAGGACTCGAAAAAAGAAAACATGAACGAGAAGCCCAGTCCTCTTGGTATGAGTCTTGGTTCAATCATTCTCCCTGGCTAACCACTTTGATTTCTACCTTAGCAGGACCTCTGATAATGTTATTGTTAGCTTTAACTTTTGGACCTTGTATTATTAACAAATTCGTAACTTTTGTTAAGAGTAGAATGAATAAAATACAGTTAATGGTGTTGAAACAATCGGAATTAGAAATGAAAGTTTTGCCAGATGAAGAATTTGAACTTAAAGCAGCACGACAGGTATTGCAGAGATTTGATCAACAAATGGGTATAAAATAGAAAAAGGGGGGAATTGTAATAAGTAACCTTGAAGTATTTGTTAATCAAACCTAGACAATAATGTCTTGTTCGCTCAAGTATGTTTAATTCTAATGCAATGCTACCTTGGTAATTTGAATCTTTGTATATTATTTTAATCAAGCATGAAAACTAGGAACTGTCTTGCTTCATTGTAATAAGTAGCTAGGAGCAATTTGCTGATCAAGCCAACTGAGCAAAGGGAATAGTGTAGCTGTCCCAAAGATGAGAACAACCTGCTTAGCAGAATGTGTTTAGCCATCATATTATTAAAATGTATTGTTTTAAGCAAATGTTAAACTGTAAATATTATATTACTATGGCGGTCTTTGTCTTTTACAAGGAAAATCTGTTTTAGCTGACTCTGCAGCAAAGTTTTCAGGAGTTGCCTGAAGCCAGCAGCAGTGTGCGAAAAGATAAGATAAAGGAAGAAGGAGCCACCAGGCTGGAGTTTTATCTTATCAGACCTTGCTGGTATCTGGTGTGAAGTTCCCAAGGAGACTGGAGGGGCCATCTGCCTTTTGCAAGAGATGACATAACCCCCTCCTGATTAACACTGAGGTGCCAGAAAGTCCAAGCCGAAGGGGGGCCACAGACCCCCCCCGAAAACCTTTCCAGCGATACTACTGGGGATAAAAGGACTGTTTGAATCATCTGTGGTTGCGAGTCGTGGTGGAGCTGCTAGCCTCTCCCGGCTGCCCAGCGCTGCTTTTGCTTTCCTACCTAAATAAATACTTAGAAAACTTGATTGGGATTCTGTTGCCTTCATTCGCTTATAAAAATAAGCTTAAGCAACTGTACATAGTTTTTATATCTTGTGAAAGACACTGGGTGTATTTCTTGATAAACTAGTTCAACCCAGTTTTGCTGATAACCGCATAGTGCTGCACAAGAAGATATCAAGAGCGCATGGGCAGAACCTAAGTTTATCTGGAGGACAAGCTGAGGAGGACTGCTGACGTCACCCAATGACCACCAGATGGGAGCAGATAAGACCCCAAGTGATGAAGAGAGCATGCCTCATAGAAAACACACCTATTCTAGGAATCCATCTACATAAACCAACCTTTTCTCAGAAATAGCCAGGAATATGTATTAGTATAGTAAATATAAATCGAATGGAAGAATTGTACAGTGTGCGTGTTGGTGGAGCGCAGACTCCCCGCACACCCAGCGCTGTTTGCTTGCCTTTATTCGCTTAATAAATTGAAATTGCTGGACTGTTTATGGTCTGAGCCTTGATCTTTTATAATAATGACCAATTTTTTCTGTTACATAGAAGTCATATATGGATATGTATACATTCCTCCTAGCCACATTTTTATATGCGTGCATTGTATGCATAAATATCAAAGGAAAGTAAGCAAGCATAGTGCTGAGCAGGAAATATTGCAGCATAAATTATCAAGGACAGTGCTGAAAAGCCCTGTAACAGCTTTTAAAAATTGCAACGTAAGCAAAGCATTCACAGTTTTCAGTTAGTGTTATTTGCTTCAAGTGACAGCATTAATGGGTTTCCCTGAGAATATAGATACTGATACAGTATAGGGTTTAACTATCTTTAAAAAGTTATGTATGCAAATATATGTTAAATCTAACCAAACAGTTATTTCAAAATAAGTATCAGACTTTCATTGAAATACCTGAGTTCAACCATTTTCATGGTTTTGATATAAGATACCTTTTAGTCAAAAGATAGATAAATGCTCAGTAATATTCTGTGGCTTTTTAACCTTGTTGATGTAGGAAGGTGTTTGACAGGGTGTGGTGACTTGACCTTGGGTGCCCACCAGGTGCCCACCAAACTAGTCTATCACTCCTCCTCCTTAGCTGGACAGGGGAGAGAAAAAATATAATGAAAGGCTCGTGGATCGAGATAAAGACAGGGAGATCACTCACCAGTTACCGTCATGGGCAAAACCAGACTCGACTTGGGGAAATTATTTTAATTTATTACTAATCAAATCAGAGTAGAGTAATGAGAAAAAAACAACTTCCCCCCTCCTCCCTTCTTCCCAGGCTCAACTTCACTCCAAATTTCTCTATCTTCTTCCCCCAAGCATCCCAGGGAGATAGGCTATGGGAGTTGTGGTCAGTTTATCACACATTGTCTTTGCTGCTCTTTCCTCCTCATACTCTTCCCCTGCTCCAGCGTGGAGTCCCTCCCACAGGAGACAATCCTCCACAAACTTTTCCAGTGTGGGTCCTTCCCCAGAATATTTAGGATGATGTTTACACAATGCATTATTTCTATCCAAAAGATGTTATCAAAATCTTAAAGAACAAACCATCAGTGTTTTAAGTTTGGGGTTTTTTTAAAGAAAAAAGAGGAAGCAGTTATATATAGTACATTAAATGATTGTCAATGAGCTTTTAATCCTAAACAGAGAATCAAAACTCTTACCTAGAACTGTAGCTAGACTTCAGTGGATAACTGTTTTTTATCTTGATTTTGAGATGTAAATTAGCCATGATTTTTTAAGTTATCAGGTTAATGCAGAAAAGCTGAGATGATAAAATAGCAAAATCTTGTAACCTTATAAATTTTCGAGTGGTAATCTAGGATCAAGCAACAGAAGTGAAGAGTGAAGTTCAGGTTAAAAGGAGAGGTTGCTGAGTGAAAAAATTTAACTTGGATAATCTGGATCTAGATTGGATCTAGACCTCAATTATATGAAAATATTTTTTTGTCATCCCTTTATGTATATGTCAGTAATTACCTTAAAAATGTACTTTTAAGAGTTGCAAACTTGTAGTTTTCAGCATTGCATTATTTTCCTGAATATCAGTGGTTGGTAGATTTCACTGTTGCAGCTACAGTTGTGTATGTGGTGACTGAAGCCTATTTCAGGATCATGAATCTCTCACAAGAAATGAATATCAGTATAGTGTGGTGTCTGCTTGTCTTGGCCTTTGCAGTGTATCCTTTACTGTTTGTTAAAACAATTCTATCTATCTGTTCCAAATAGCTTACATCATTCTTCAATTCATAGAAATCTGTGTATTGTTGATTTGCAGAATATATAAATATATATTTATCTCTGCCTTTGCCTCAGTCTTTACTAGCAGGACTGGCCTTCAGGAATCCCAGGTCCAAGAGACCAGAAGGAAACTCTGGAGCAAGGAAAATGTACCCTTGGTGGAAGAAGATCAGGCCAGGGAATACTTAAGCAAACCAGACATACGTAAGTCCATGGGCCCTGATCGGATGGCATTCACGACTGCTGAGGGAGCTGGCAGATATCATTGTGAGGCCGCTCTTGATTATCTTTGATCAATCATGGTGGTTGTGAAAAGTGCCCAAAGACCAGAAGAAAGCAAAAGTCACTCCTATCTTTGAGAAGGGCAAGAAGGAGGACCCAGGGAACTACAGGCTGGTAAGCCTCACCTTGATCTCTGGGAAGATGATGGAATAACTAATCCTGGACACCATTTCCAGGCATATGAAGGACAAGAAAATCACCAGAAATAGTCAGCAGGGCTTCACCAAGGGAAAGTCTTGCTTGACCAACCAGATAACTTTCTATGACGAAATGGCTGCCTTGGTAGATGAAGGGAGAGCAGTGGATATTGTCTACCTGGACTTCAGGAAGGCCTTTGATCCTGTCTCCCATAAAATCCTCATAGAGAAGCCGTTAATGTACAGGCAGGATGAGCAAACAGTGAGGTGGACTGAAAACTGGCTGAATGGCTGGGCCCAGGGGGTGGTGATCAGTAGCAGCACAAAGTCCAGTTGGAGGCCAGTCACTAGCAGTGTACCCCAGGGGTCAATACTGGGTCCAGTCCTGTTCAACATCTTCATTAATGATCTGGATGATGAGGCAGTTCAGTTTGCTGATGACACAAAACTGGGAGAAGTGGCTGATACTCCAGGGGGTCATGCTGCCATCCAGAGGGACCTCCACAGGCTGGAAAATTGGGCTGACAGGAATCTCATGCAGTTCAAAAAGGGGAAGTGCCAAGTCCTGCACCTGGAGAGGAACAACTCCTTGCACCACCACACATGCTGGGAGACACCGAGCTGGAAAGCAACTTGGCAGAAAATTCCCTGGGGATCCTGGTGGACACCAAGTTGAACATGAGCCAACAATGTGCCCTTGCCGTAAACAAGGCAAATGGTATCCTGGGCTGCATTGGACAAAGTATTGCAAACACATCGAGGGAGGTGATCCTTGCACTTTATTCAGTGCTAGTGAGACCACCCCTGGAGTCCTGTGTCCAGTTCTGGGCCCCCCAGTACAAGAGAGGCCTGGTCACACTGGACAGAGTCCAGCAAAGGGCCACAAAGATAATGAAGAGTCTAAAGCATCTCTCCTATGAGGAAAGACTGAGAGAGCTGGGACTGTTTAGCATGGAGAAGAGAAGGCTTGGGGGGATTCTCATCAATGTGTACAAATACCTGAAGGGAGGGTGCAACAAAGATGGAGCCAGGCTCTTTTCAGTGGTGCTCAGTAACAGGACAAGAAGCAATGGGCACAAAGTGAAACATGGGAGGAGGGTCTGTCTGAACATCAGGAAACACTGTTTTACTGTGAGGGTGACTGAGGGAGGTGAAGCAGAGCCTATCACTTCTATAGCCTCTACACAATGACATAGCTGCTCTATTGAGGCTTGAGTCTTCTCCCACCTAGTAACAATCCTGGTTCCTGTGAATGCTGTGTGTAGAAAATATTTTAGAAGAATCAGGGCATTTTTGTGATCCTTGAGGCCTGTATGCACAACCCTGCCTACTTGCCAAAAGACAAAGATACAGTGACCTTGTCATGTTATGAGAAAATGGAATGTTAGCTGATAGATAAGAAAGAAAATGTGAAACGGGAGCTGCAGAGTGTCAGGTAACAGTGCATGGACAGAAATTTATAACCAATTAAGATAGAGAATATACCAAATGGACAGCATGTAGTAGCCAATTATATGTACATATGTTGCATGTGAACACAGATTGTGAGTATAAAGTAACGTGTGGAAGCACAATAAAGTGAGCACTGACTCTACCTCCGTGAGGATACATCTGTGACTTGAGGGGCTCTCCGATATTTGGCGCCTGAACAAGGGACAGGCAGCCTCGACGAACGAAGCTTTCTCGGAGACGGCGGTTCACGGGGAACGAAAGGGTCAAGGGAAGAGGAATGAGCCATCTAATGCTTTGATACAGAGCGACGGCAGAGGAGAGCCAGACAGGAGAGGCTGAGAGTCGGTGACCTCACACCAAGGTAGGAAGACTAGCTACCTTCCCCTGTCGGTTAAAGGGCTGCAAGCATGGAAGCAGAGTGTGCTGCAGCAAAAAAAACTGCTACTAGGTATACTCGCTGAGCAAGGGCAAGCAGTTACCGAGAAGGCGTTAGAAAAATTAATACAATGGGCCAGAGAACATAAGCATATGAAATGTCCGTCAA
Source organism: Dromococcyx pavoninus (assembly GCA_033558185.1). Lineage (NCBI taxonomy): Eukaryota > Metazoa > Chordata > Aves > Cuculiformes > Neomorphidae > Dromococcyx > Dromococcyx pavoninus. Next base: position 845,309 of record JAUMJL010001123.1, on the reverse strand, counting down.
TGTTGTTTGATTGGGAGGAGTGGAGAAGGGTTGGAGATGAACTTTGGGACTTAAATATCACTAAAAAAGAAAAAGAGCCATTTACTGCTTGTAATACAACTTGGACAACTGTGACTAATGTCTAGCAAGAGTTAAAAATAGAATCGAAAGTGGTTGCTGCAGCTGTGCAGGCAATAACAGTCCCTGTGTTGACAACTGCAGCTGCTCCACCGTCTCGTAGCCGTAGTCACATTGAAGCATTTTTTGGTGCTATTAAGGGTCAATCGAGCGATAAGACATGTGACTCTGTTAATGAGCTATTAAGAGTGAATAATATGTCAAATGAAGCAGAAAAAACAAGCGACATGCCATCAGTCATGAGTGATGTTCACGCTTTGGCGGCCGGAAGTGAACTGACAGACAATATGGAAGGAACTGCAGTGACATCCAGTGATGATGTAAGAGTGGGAAGACCCAGCTGTCACAAGAAGTTATATCCGCCCTTGCCTCCTCCTCCTCCTGAAACAGTTTGTTTACCAGGAGACGGATCATCTGAAGATGAAGCACAGTCACAGCATGAAACAATAATTCCACAAAGTAGCGAATTACAAGATCTCAAGAGACCAAGGGAGGAAGCTATGAATGCTCTACATCACAGAATGGAACAGTCATTGTTGACATTTGCATCACATGCGAGGACCGAAAAATCTGTCCAGGAACTGGCCGAAAGTATTACAAAGCCTTCAGCACCACCTTTAGGTGGTATAGGTAAAAGGTTGTGTCCACCACCATATGCGGACAGTTCTATGATTCTGCAAAGGTCTGGTAGGTGGTCAGGCGTAATCCGAAATGCCATATTAGAGGGAGATTGGCATCCGGCAGGTAACCTAGCTTTTCCTGTATTGTTTAATCAACATGGTAATAGTTATGAGCAACATGATTGGAAAATTTTACAAGAAGTTAAAAAGACTGTGCAGGAGAATGGGACAAAATCTGAAGCCACTAGGGCTGCAGTAGATTGGATTTTTACAGCAGATGTTAATTCGCCATATGATTGTCGAAATTTAGCTAAATTGTTGTTATCTCCTTCACAGCAAATAATATGGGATAGAGAATGGTCTCGTCTTGCAGAATTGGAAGCCATGAGGCAAAGGGATCCACAAGATATGTTAAATGGTGTAACTCCAGAAATGTTGACGGGATCCGGGGCATTTTCTAATGTAACTTTACAATTGCAATACCCTAGAGTGTTACACCATTTAGCAGCACAATTGACTCTACAGGCATTTTATGCAATCCCTGATGATGGTCCAACTCCCTCCTTTACAAATGTGAAACAGGGGTTAACAGAACCATATACAGCATTTATTGATCGTTTATCAGCAGCTCTTAAAGCTCAGTCTGACATGGACGAGGATGCCAAACAAACAATGTTTAAACTGTTAGCTTTTGAAAATGCAAATGCAAAGACAAAATCTATTCTAGCTACATTGCCTAAGGGAGCCAGAGTTGGTGATATGATTGAATTAGCAAATCGGACACAAAATAGTGCCCAAGGAAAATTAATTGCTCAAGCTGTATCGTCAGCAATGGCACCAACGACTAATCTGTTGGCTGCTGCAGTACAAAAGATAGGATCAAACCCGACATCTAGTGATAAGCCTGTCACGGGAATTTGTTACAAATGTGGAAAAAAGGGCCACCACAGGAGAAATTGTTCTGCTACTGTGTGGTGTGATCATTGTCAAAAAAATAATCATGCTACTGAAATATGTGGGATAACAAAAAACATGAATCAAAGTGCGAAGGGACCCCGCGCAACGACACAAATGGCAGGTCCCTCAGTACTGTCCAGCAGCTCCCTCCACCAGACACAAGGGGAGCCTGGGAATCGATTTGGCAACAGCAGGAGACATTAACAACCACAGCTGTACATAAACTGGGCCTATTTTTGGTAAAAGAAGCTTAATAGGAGCTCTTTTGTTAGGGATATCATCTGCTACTGTAGCAGGATTAATTGTGCTACCAGGGGTAATTGACGCTGATTTTGTAGGAGAAATAATGATTATGGCTTACACGTTAACACCGCCCTTAATTATAAAACAAGGCACAAAAATTGCTCAATTGATTTTGTATTTGAAACATCCTACTGACAAGAAAATATTCAGAACAGCACCAGAGTGAGGCTCAAAAGGATTTGGATCTACTGGGCATACATTAGTAAATCTTGTACAGCAAATGCAAAACAGGCCAATGATAAAATTAATTCTCATGAGTGATACAGAAAAACTCCCTGTTAAGGCCATGATGGATACCGGGGCTGATGTCACAATCATCAACAAAGGTTATGGCCCAAAAATTGGCCCATGCAACAAGTGTGTGATACAATTCAAGGTGTTGGAGGAGGAGGAGTTCCTCTACAAAGCTCTATGCCAATTCAGATCATGTTTCCAGAAGGTCAATCTGTCACCCTCAAACCGTATGTAATGTTGTTACCTGGGGACTTAGAAGGTTTAGTTGGTTGCGATGTTATGTCTCAATTGGGTGTTGCATTACATGTACCACCAACTAATACAATTTTTTAGTACAGGTCACTGCAATGTAGTCGCCGACTCCAAAAATTCAATGGAAAACGGACGAGCCTGTATGGGTCGAGCAGTGGCCACTGTCTGCAGAGTGACTGCAAATTGCACACCAACTAGTTCAAGAACAACTACAAGTAGGATACATTAAACCTTCCATAAACCCCTGGAACACGCCTATTTTTGTAATTCCAAAGAAATCAGGAAAATGGCGATTATTGCATGATTTACGTAAAGTTAATGAGCAGATGTGGCCAATGGGTGCATTACAACCAGGAATTCCATTGCCCACTATGTTGCCTCAAGATTGGCATATCTGAGTAACAGATTTGAAGGATTGCTTCTTTACGATTCCTCTACAGCCAGAGGATACGGTACGGTTTGCATTTACCCTACCGTCAATCAGCAAAGCTGCACCAGCATCTAGGTATGAATGGGTAGTATTACCGCAAGGGATGAAAAATTCTCCCACAATGTGTCAACTTTATGTATCCTGGGCTTTAGCCCCAATAGGAGAGAAATTGTCAGATACAATCATTTATCATTACATGGATGATATTGTGTTTTGTCAAAAAACACCCATTCAAGAAAATATTATCACATTTATTGGTGAAACTCTTGCTGCCAAAGGTCTTGTAATAGTTCCAGAAAAAATACAGAAATCATCTCCATGGAAATATCTACGTTGGCTAGTTCATGCCAAAACAATTACACCACAAAAAGTAGAAATCAAAACATCCATAGCAACCTTGAATGATGTGCAAAAATTGATTGGTGATCTGCAATGGGTATGAAATGTAGTGGGTATTACAAACAAAGACGTTGAACCACTAATGCACCTTTTACGTGGGACAGATGCCAATCAGCCTGTTACCTGGACTTCTGAACAAAAGCAGGTTGTACAAAAACTAAATACCAAAATTGTCCAGCAGGCTGCAGATCGTTATTTAGAAAATGTACCTTTAGGTGTGGTAATTTACAATGACACATTGTATCCCTTTGCATTACTACTACAATGTTCTGCTTGGCAAAAGGAAAAGGGGGGAGAGTCAGTTGACATTTCGTCATCACCTAATGCCAAACAGAACAGCAAGCAGAATCAAACACCTAATGTCAGAACGAAAAATCAAGTAGCAATCCTGGAATGGTTGTTTTCACCTTTTACAGCACCTAAGAGTATAAGGCAAAGAACGGAAGTAATCAGTCATTTGATAAAAAAGGGTCGCCAGAGATGCAAAGATGTCAGTGGCAGTGAGCCAGACTGGATAGGTTTGCCCATTAAATTAGAAGACTTAGAATGGATGTTGCAAAATTCTGAGACTTTACAGATATCCTTATTAGGATATGAAGGTACATTACACAACAAAGTACCGGTGGATAAAAGATTAGGCTTTATTTTATGACAACATTGGATCCAAAGACCTACAGTTGTTCAACAACCTCTACAGGGTCAGACAGTTTTTACAGACGCAGGAAAAAGATCCAAGCGTGCTGCCTGTGTATGGAAGGAAAAGGATGAGTGGCAGCACCATGTTATAGAGGGAAATATACGGGATTCTCTGCAAACATTGGAGTTAGTAGCAATCACCTGGGCATTAATTAACTGGAAAGATTCACCAGTGAATATAGTATCTGACTCGCAATACTCAGTAGGAGTTTTAGAAAGAATTGAAGATGCATTAACCAGACCTCCTAATAATAAAAGGCTAGGAGAATTGTTTTTCCAGATTCAACAAGCAATTAATGTTTGGACGGAACATTGCTGTATCATCCATATCCGCAGCCATTGCAATAACCTAGGATTGGGCGAAGGTAATGCTCTAGCTGATTCACTTGTCAGTGCCGCCATTCCTACCCCGGTTGATGCCTTTACCATGGCTAGAGAAAATCATTCTATGTTTCATCAAGCTGCTTGTGTTTTAAAGCAACAATTTAACTTGGGTGGACGCTCAAGGTATCGTTAAATCGTGTGCACAATGTAGTCAGCATGGAAAAGAGTTAGGACTAGGAGTGAATCCAAAGGGGTTGGGAACTTGTGAAATATAGCAGATGGATGTCACACATGTACCTGAATTTGGGAAGCTTAAATATGTGCATGTGTGCATTGACACATTTTCAAAAATGATTTGGGCCACGGCACAGGCAGGAGAAAAAGCAATACATGTAATCAGACATTTGACTGTATGCTTTGCAGTAATGGTGGTGCCAAAATGTTTAAAAACAGATAATGCCCCTGCATATATTGGAGGGAGAGTAGAGAAATTTTTGCAAACATGGGGAATTAAGCATGTAACAGGTATTCCGCATTTGTCCACAGGGCAAGCGATTGTGGAACGAGCACATAGAACGATTAAAGAATACCTTGCAAAGCAGAAAGATGCAACAGAATTAGATCCGCAGATAAGTTTAGGTAAAGTGCTTTTTACGCTTAATTATCTTAGCTTGGTAGCAGACTTAGAAAAAGCACCTGTAGTAATTCATAATAGTGGTGTAAAAATGCAAGCTATGCCTGAAATACAATTGCGTTATAAGAACCCCAAGACAGGATTATGGGAAGGGCCGAGCCCGTTGCTATTTACTGGTCGTGGTTACAGTTGTGTTTCCACAGATCAAGGTCCCTTATGGATTCCCAGTAAATGGACACGCCCAGCGGTCCAGTCGGTCAACCGAACAAACCGAACACACGAGAGCAACAGCGAAGAGTAATAAACATTCTACTTCAACAACTTTGAACAGAAATTAACAAACCAAGCAAGAGGCTTCACCCACGATATATAGTTGCGAACATACTTGACTGACAAGGACCGAGGGGGGGGGGGGCGTTGAGAACTGAATTCTGTTATAGCCATTAATCGTGATTGCAATTGTATACACTGTAATTGTGTTTTGAATCTTTTTATTAGAGTGTGGAGCTTGTGGCAATAGGTTGGTAAGAAATAGTCACGTAGCAGCAACTGAAGGTAGTCTTTGGGCTGCACATTTTCACCAGAATTTTGAGGATTCTTATATAGCAGCAGGTATCATACATAATCAGCCACATTTTTATCATTTTGAAGCAGGAAGTGCTTTTCGCCAGGCTCAAGCAATTTGATACTTAAAACTTGCCATCCAGTAAGTTAAACGAGCCAAGAAGTCAAGATTGATTACTTTACAATGTAGACCCAATTTACACAGATTAAAGGAAACAGATGATGTTCTTGGAAATTGATTTTCTCAACTTGGCATTACAGGCTGGCTAAAAACACTCCTGATCAAAGGAATACGTATTTTAATAGTTATTTTAGTAGTTGGGATTTTGATAAGTTGTATGCTATCTTGTGTAAAGAAAGATTTAGAAAGAATTGTTCATACGGCTTGGGTTGTGCAAAAAGCAAAAGGAGGAATTGTAGAAAATATTTTAGAAGAATCAGGGCATTTTGTGATCCTTGAGGCCTGTAGCGTGTGAACACAGATTGTGAGTATAAAGTAACATGTGGAAGCACAATAAAGTGAGCACTGACTCTACCTCTGTGAGGATACGTCTGTGACTCGAGGGGCTCTCCAATAACTGTGACTCAGGCTGTTGTATCCACTCCATACACCACTGCAGAAATTCCACAGCATCCTCTGCAGATGAACCTGCTAGGGCTTGGGGACCAGACATCTTCACCCAGTATACCCAGTGGGGAAGATCTCTCCAAGGTAATTGTCAGGGCAGGCCTAAGACCAGAGACAAAACCATAGGATTCAAAGGTTCTAGCAGACAATATGTCAGAGGCTGACTTCTGCCTATTAGCCAGTTTTATTAGCTCTCCTGATAATACACCGAGGGCAGCCGTAGACATAATATTTAGAAAACATTGTCTCCTTTGTTTGGATAGCTGTGTAACCCTGACATCTTACATTTCCTTGAACTTGAAGTCAATTAGCAATGGCAAGATGTTCTGATATGCATCCTTTTCTCCTGTATGCAACTTATATTTGTATATAAGTATGTAGATTTTCTCAGTATACATGGAAGCTTTGTAAGGTAAACAGAGAATCTGAGCATGAATGGATACTTAGTCCCTACTGAATCCAAAGGAATGAATTTTGATTAATTTTAAAAAGAGAAGAAACCGAAATTTTTGCAATTTGGGGGCAAGTTTATTGTGTTGTTTGATGCAAAATATAGTTTCAAAACTACTGTGAAATACTGGTTTTAAACTCACTTGTAAAAAACAAGAGTAAGCACATTTAATAATTGATTAGAGCTACATGAAGTTGTTCTCTAGATACTTGCACTTAGGTGCATGTGCCCAACAAGTGTTACATAAATTTCACAACTGGCCTGTGCAGACTGAGGAGAGAGGTTAGGATGCAAAGTATAGAATTACAAGAGTAATTTGTTATTCATGTGCATGAGGTGTCCCAGTCAAATTGGTGCACCCTGAATGCAATTTTACACACGGTTCTTATACCTTTCAAACATTCAGGTACAACATGATTTGACCAATCACTACTTAACACACACATGCTACTGTTTTGCAACGCAACTATAATTCTATGGCATCATCATCTGTCTGCTTCTTTCTTGATCTAGGCATCCCTGGAGTTGGTCTTGCTACAGTTACATATCTATGATGCCAGATAATGGGAGGTTTTCACAGAAGTGCTAGAGGGACTAGGATACTGGCATTATCTTGGTAGTCCAGGGGTATCTTTTATTCTTAAAGGTGGGAGCTGTTCTTCTCCTTGCAATGAGCTGAGGCCCTTTAGTCATGGTGAATTAACCATGACTATGCAGTATATAATGTAAACTGTATATCTCTATTAAGAAACTTTATACAATTTCATATTATAAAGATTAATTGGTACAATACTTAGGGAATGGGATTTTTCCTAACACAAGCTACTTTGGAGGGCTGCTCATTGGTGTTTTGTCCATCTAGTCTGCAGCTGTCTCACCTCGTTCATTTGTGCTGACCTAGTTTATTTGATTACTTTATTTGTCAGAGAAGAAAAGAGAATGAAAAAGAAAAGTTGCTGCTTTCATTTCTGATGAGATACTGGTCTTTTTTTTTTTTTTCCTTGCAGGCATCTTTGGGTTTTTATCTTTTCTAAGCATAAGATTGCTCATATACCATACTGTGTTCCGGCCATATGAGTTTCAACTGGATATCTCTCTTCAGGCCTATTTTCATGAAGGTTTTGTATGAGAGGAATCTGAATTTGAATGTGGTGACTGAGTCTAGCTCTCAGGTATGTATTTTCCTAATTGTGAAACTGGCTACACTTCAGACAGTATATGTTTATAATAATAAATTGAGGCCTATTGGCTTTTGTGTAGGCACTCATATACGGATTGTATGGGTGCCTACAAGGCCTTGAAAAAAAATTTTGCACTGATGGAGGACAGAAATATGAGGATTTTTGTAATGACAGAGCATGCCGAAATATGTATACCTGATAATGTATATACTGCAGCAGTGAACTACATAATGGCAAGTGGTGTTCTCATAAAAAGCCAAAATGCAACACTTCAAGGGACTAAAAGTATTTGTGAATCAAAGAAGTGTGTTAAAACCTGTAGTTTTTAAATTTTTCCTTTCTTTTCCATGATGAAGCTGAAATACCCTGTTCTAATTCTTTTTTAAATAAGTGTTTAGGATTTTTGTAGTTGACCTTTTTCATTGGGCTAAAAAGTATTTTCATGTTACTTAGAGTTATTCTGAAATTTCTCTTCCCACACACCTACATGCTTTTGGTTTAATGCCTAAACTCAGATATCCACTATTCACACAATTCTCTAGTTATGAATATCTGACCTAGACAATTCAATACTGCTTTCTGCTGTGTGATGCGAGTTGTAGAAAAAAAATGTTAAGATTAAAATATTCGTGTAATATCTTTCAGTACCCAATACAACGCACTTCAAGTGTACCTCTTCTTCCTCCTCTCCTCACCATAAACCAATTTCACTATTAAAGGAAATAATATCTCTGGGTATTCATGGATTTTTTTGTTCATGGGATGGATATTAAAAACCACAAAGTCTATGATACCTTAGCCAACCTTGCATGACATAACGGAATTTTATATCTACAAAGTTTTTTTAAATTTTGATTACATAATAGGAATGTAGAAAATATATACTTTTTCTTGTGCCCTTTTAACCATTTTTTTGTTGTTGTTGCACTTTGTGAATAACAAAATGACCAGGGAAAAATACACACACCTGAGATTGAAGGAGCTGATTGCCATAATTTTGATGATGTTACTTTTATATGTTTGCAGTGGTTAAGAAAGACTTCATAGTTTGGGGCATTAGCACTTTAGAGGGAATCAAAATTACTGAAGAGCTACAAATTTTGTAAAGTGCTTCAAATTGTTAGTGACTCAAGCAGCATTGTAGTGAGTTTTGTAGGGCTTTTAGTACAGCCATATGCACAGGATATAAATGTTCTTGTAATCTTCCTTAGGTTTTTTTCCCTCTCTATGTGTTTGGTGCTCTTGCTCATAAAACATTCTGTTAATGTCAACATTTCTACTCAGTAGGTGCACATTGCACACAGTCTCAGTCTGGCCCAGGTGAAATGGAGGGGGATAATTGTAATGCGATCATAATAAAAGTAACCTGAAATTGGTGTTGGCATTAGTCACATTAAGGGTAATTATTTCCTTTCTGTGAAAAAAAAGAGGGTGCATTTTCACTCTCAAATATTTAAAGACTAAACAGTTTGAGACACTGAGATCAGAAAAAGCTTGTTATTTAAAAAAATATAGAAATATTATTTTTAAAAGTCTTTACTAAGTTGTCTCTTAGTAAGACTTATGGACATGAAATTACTTTTTTCAGCAATGGTCAGAATCTTATTCAAAGTGGTTTTAGGTATTCTAAAGAAACTGTCTCCTTATAAAACAACATGATTTGGTTCATTTGAGTGTAAAACACAGTTATTATGCCTTCTTTCCCCTTTTTTCCTCCTCATTTTGCAAATCAACATGAGAATAGTTCAGTTTGCTTAGAAATCTCAAATGTTCATCCTAGTAAGGAAGGAAGGCTTGAAACTTGTGGTTTTATAATGCAAAAGTTTTGCCTTAAAATACCAGGGGGACATTCATGTGTTGTATCAGTAGCTCATTTCCTGTTCGGTATTTCACAGAGCAAAGTAAAAATTCCTAACCCATTTACAAGTTTTTCCACAAAAACATGAATTTTCTCAGCATTACACATTTGGAATGATCTGACCTTTGTCATCTTTTTCACGTGTTTTTTTTGCCCTCTGAAGTCAAACATCTGGTTAGTTGCGATTGGTCATAAATTGTGTTTTGTTTTCTGAATGATGTTGTGCAATTTGGAATACTACTTATAAAGAACTTGTTTAGCATAACTTGCTTAGCATTAGTAGCTAAATTTGCTGAAGCCTTAGGCCACAAGCTGTGAACTTTCACCCAGATATGCTGAACTTTTACCTAGTTAAGTAAAAGAAGGCCCCAGAGATAAGGAAGCAAGGAAGACAGCTACAGTCGGCAGCTGACATAGCAACCTTAGAGATAGGAGAAGAAACAGCCCACCTAGAGACAATGAAGGGACCCAATGAAGAATGGTAAGACCCTAGACCCTATTATTACTATCGGTCAGAACTTCTGCATGAGAGGTGGGGAACTTGGATTGTAAGGATATAATTGCAGAGGGATTTCTTTGTTCGGGGCCCCTCTTTGGAGGCACCCAGCTTGAGCTGTAGTGTTATTAATAAAAAGGACTTTATAGAGGTATCAATCGATTTGACTGGAAGCAAATGTCAGCAATTTAGTTCCCTCAAAATTGATGGGAATTTTCACCTAACAAAAAAAAATCATTGGAATCCATTCAATATTGACATAAAATTTGTATCAGTATTCATCCATGTCTACCCATAATAATGAGCCTAAAGAGTTACTGCAACTATGGTGAGCTGAGACCAACGGGATGACCAAATGCTGAGTCCTGCACCTGGGACACAACAACCCCATGCAGCATTACAGGCTTGGGGAAGACTGGCTGGAGAGCTGCCTGGCAGAGAAGAAACTGGGGGTGTTGGTTGACAACCAGCTGAATATGAGCCAGCGGTGTGCCCAGGTGGCCAAGAGGGCCAATGGCATCTTGGCCTGTATCAAAAACAGTGTGGCCAGCAGGAGCAGGGCAGTGATTGTGCCCCTGTACTCGGCACTGGTGAGGCCGCACCTCGAGTACTGTGTTCATTTCTGGGCCCCTCACTACAAGAAGGACATTGAGGTGTTAGAGCGCGTCCAGAGAAGGGCGACAAGGCTGGTGAAGGGGCTGGAGAACAAGTCCTACAAGGAACAGCTGAGGGAACTGGGGGTGTTTAGCTTGGAGAAGAGGAGGCTGAGGGGGACCTCATCACTGTCTACGGCTGCCTGATAGGAGGCTGTAGCAGAGTCAGTGTTGATCTCTTCTCACAAGTGACAGGTGATAGGACAAGGGGAAATGGCCTACAACTACATAGAAGTCATATAGGAATCATATAGGAATCCAGAAAAAAAATACAACCTCCAAGATAACCCTCTTGCAAATCCAGCTTTGATTCTATGTGTTGATGGCTCTTCATATTACTTAAATAGACATTGTGTCATGGGCTTTGCAGTTATTATGGAAGCTGAAGTATTAATAAGCAAGGCACTTAGCCCCAGACTCAGTGCATGACCAATGAAATTAATCGCCCTAACCAAAGCATGTAAACTAGGCACGGATAAACCACTTAACATGTACACAGACTTACAATATGCTTTTGGAGTGTGCCATGTCACAGGAAAAATTTAGAAACAAAGAAGTTTTATAACCATAGCGAGAACACATATTTCGAGCAAAGAACAAATAAAAGGACTCTTACAAGCCTGTTAGATGGGGATGAACAAGTAAGATAATATATCCTAAATATTCAACAAATTATAAAACAAAATTAGAATCAGGCCTAACTGGCACAGCCAGTACTGCTAGGGGGACCATTACATACCTTTTCCCCATGGGATAAAGTATGGATAAAGGTACATCAATGGAAAAATGTTTTGTCTCCAAAATGGGAAAAACCCTATCTTGTATTACTAACCTCTTTTTCTGTAATAAAGGTGGAGAGTAGGGATTCCTGGATTCATCACTCCCATGTAAAAATAAAAGGACCAGATGGTAGAATGCATTGGCCATTGGAATGCACTGCCCAGGGAGGTGGTGGTGGAGTCACCGACCCTGGAGGTGTTTAAGGGGAGAGTGGATGAGGCACTGAGTGCCATGGTTTAGATGATGAGTTGGTGTTAGTGTTGGGTTATAGGTTGGACTTGATGATCTCAGAGGTCCTTTCCAACCTTGTGATACTGTGATACTGTGATGGTAGAAATTGATCCCATGACAGAAACACCTAATTCATAAAAAGATGCCTTCACAAATAGTTATTTAGAACCAAATGGCCTTAAATTACATTTTAGCAGCACAAGGCAGAGTATGTACCTTAATTGATACTAACTGCTACTTTTATGTCAGTCAAAATCAACAAATAAAAACAGATATTGAACAAATTAGAACTCCTTTGCAAATCCTACATGGAGTAGGACAAGAACAAACTTTTGATGCTTTAAATTAGCTAATGTCCTGGTTTCCTAATGTTGCTCAATTGTCACAAAAGCTTATAATGATTTTAATAACATTATTCTTTTTAGTTGTCTTTTATGTAAATCTTAATCTTTCTCTTTATACTATAACTCCCTCTGGGACAACGGACTTGCTCAGATTAATGGGTGTCAAACATCAAAGTCGCCATGAGTTTGCAAAAGGGAGGAGTTCAACTTGAACAACTGTATCTTGTAAGACAGATGGATCAGGTGGTGGTCTAACACTCAAATCAGCTAAGTGACACCTGGGGTGAGGCAGAGGCCTCACAGCCCGCTGTTGCTTCAGTTAAGAACAGAAACACCCTGAAAAAATGGAAAATTTTCCTAATGTAATGCAAAATTGTTATGGGAGTTTTAGCAATCAAGAATGTGCTGGCATATTTTGATATTTCATCTGCATTATGGGTACTCTTAATAACATAATCACTCCTGTCACATCTCCACTCCAAGAGAACTTGATACAGGCTGCCTTGAAAGGCCCACCTGTGAAACTGTCCCACCACTTCTGAACATGGGTTCAGTGAGTTTGTACCATCAGAAAAAAAATACCAGTGGATTTGATGGGGCTATCCTTGCTGCCTATTCTATTTTACGTTAAAAAAAAATACCAACCTACCCACAATGAAGAGTCCTCCTCTGAGTAATATTATTGAATCTAGATTTATATGTTATGAATATATGTTTTGTAAGATTATGTGTGATTTGTTTAGGACTGAAATGTTGTTAGGCTTCATTTGACTGATTTCTTGGGACAACAGGCTCCCTCATTACAAACTTTTCCTCTCAAACCTTAAAACATTATGGTTACAGCAACTAACAATAATTACTATGTATTTTAGCACATTCAAGATGCAATGAACTTTTTTTTTTTTGGTAAACAAATGATTCCTAAAAATACTGCTCAAATTGAAGGAAGGAAAATTTCTGGCAGTTGTGGAGACTACTGACATCTTCAAGGACACATCTTACACAGTCATTGATTGCATAATTGATGAAATGAAGCCTTCATTCTCAAGAGAAAAATTACAAAATAATGAAAGGTATTAATGCACTCGACTCCACTGGCAATGTTTTCCATGACTGAATACTTTCAAGTCATTACCAAAAGCACAAGATTCTGACACAGCAAACTTTTCCCATGAACTTCCCCAAGGTGCATGTTTATTGAAACAAAAAATCTCCAATAGCCTGGAGATGCTAGCACAGCTCCATTTAGTTCACGTAGTGTTTGGTGTTCTACAAAGTAGCTTTCCATGAACCATCTCCTGTCTGTGTAAAGGAGTTGCCATACCTGCAAAAATTCTGCATGGTGAAAAAGCAGGATTTTCCCCAGGCAAGCTTGTTATATCTTTCTTGATAAACACAGCTGATGAGAGCTGCCTTGGGAACCCTGAGTGCTCTGATTGATGCAAAAGAATAAAAAACAGCTGAAAAAATATGCATAAACATATTGGTTTAAATTCAGTGTCTTTTGTATTAACAATTAAAATTAAAAAAAACCCTACAAACTGTAGGATCTGAAACCCTAAATATTCTTGGTTGTTTGCAAACATTTCTATTGGGGAGGGAAGGGGGAAGTACCCCCCCTTGTTAATTTAATCAGTAATCGTAATGTCAGTTTTCTGAAAACTGTATAAGATTATTGATGCTTTGTGACTAATACAATTAATTTGAGGATTTTTAAGCAGCATTCTAATTTTGCATGTATGTTTGTAAACATATAGTATTTGCTATTTATTATGATGAAATTGATTAAAACATATTGCACTTCTATGGATTTTAAAATATAGGTGTAGTGAGTTCACCTTGGCTGGACACCAGGTGTCCACCAAACCACTCTGTCACTCCCCTTCTAAGCAGGACAGAGGGGAGAAAATAAGATGGAAATGAACTTACAGGTCAAGATAAAAGATAGTTAATAAAAGCAAAAGCAAAGGAAAACAAGAGATTTATTCTCTTACTTATTCAGCAGGCAATGTCCAGCCACTTCCTGGGAGGTAGGACTTCAGTACTGTAGCGGTTGCTCTGGAAGATAAATGTCATAACAAATGCCCCCTCTCCTCCTCCTTTCTCTTAGCTTTTATTACTGAGAAGCCATTATATGGTAAGGAATATTCCTTTGGTCAGTTTAGGTCAGCTGTCCTGGCTATGGCCCCTCCCAACCTCTTGCCCACCCCCAGCCTACTGGCCTTTGGGGGGGATGAAGGAATGCTGGAGAGACAGCCTTGATGCTGTGCAAGCACTGCTCAGCAGTAGCCAAAACACTGATCAACACTGTTCTAGCCACCAATACAAAGCAAAGCACTATGAGGGCTGCCATGGGGAAAATTAACTCCATCCCAGCCATGAGGAGGGCTACAAAGATGATCAGAGGGCTGAAGCACCTCTGCTATGAGGACAGGCTGAGAGAGTTGAGCTTGTTCAGCCTGGAGAAGAGAAGGCTCCAGGGAGACCTCATAGCAACCTTCCAGTACGTGAAGGGCCAGTTGGCACCTCACTGATTGACTTGGTCTCACCTTGCTAAGAATCACCAAGAGTATAAATCTGTGATTCATAATCCTCTATTTTGAGGATGGAAACTCCAGTTATCAGATGGGTCGACGGGCCTGAAGTTCTCTCTCCTCCCCAAACAGGGACACCTCTTTGGTAAGATTTGTACCTCCAGCTCTGTCAGATGTTACCTGGGAACATACTGTTTACTAAAGTGCTGTATTCTTAATCTAAGCTAGCAATTGCGAAAAGTGAATTTATCTACAGCTATTCCAAATCTATCTTTTGCTTTAATAAATTACTTATTGTTTCATCTTTGCAAAACTGTTTCAGTGAAAGACCTTGGGACGGCTCTGACAGGCAAACATTGACTCTGATAAGTGGCTGTACACAGAACTCTTAGACATAAACCGTTTACCAAGTCTGAGACTAAAACTGGGTTCAGTAGCACCTAGGCTTCTCTCTGAGGAGTTTAGAACACAAGGGGATCCTTTCTGAACCTTGTGACTGAATGGGAGGGCCTCTTCTCTGCCACATATCAGGCTCATACGCTTTTACGTGACACCAACCTTGCACTCATTTGAGCTTTTCCTGCTCTCTGCTATCCCTCTTCCAAAATGGCATTTTTTATCAAGATCCCGTCTGTGATGACAAATATTCTGCACTGGGATGGGTGTGTGTGTGTGTGAGAGAGAGATAGCACAGGCTTCTTTCTCGATCTTAATAAGAAAGACCAAATAACAATTAATGTACTTTTAATAAGACAGATAGAATAGAGAGGAATATTGATAGTGAGTAAATCTTAGATGCCTTCAGGTGCTGGGAACTGTGTTTTCATGTGGCATCAGACAGACCCCCAGATGGATTTTCCCCTGGTATGTTGCACAAATTCTGTCTGTGGAGGGTTCCTCCTCCCTCCCATGCCGTGGTGTCTTTTATTTTCTGTAACAAACCAGAATCATTTATCTTCTCCTGCAAAGTTGGAATATATCTGTCATAACACACAAGAGTGCACAGCACAGGCTGGCATGGAGCATTCCAGCAGATTCCCTTACAGCAGCTACTAATGCTAACATATAGGCTACTCATGCCTTAAGTACAAGGCCCAGTAGAGCAGACATGGTCTGCCCAAGATCACTGACTCTGAATAGAATGTCTTCTACAAGGCTCCCAGTACAAGACACAATGAGACTTTTTAACTATAAGAAGCATTGATATAATGTGTAATTACTGTTGTAATTGTGGACTTGCTATCACTGTATTTAAAAACAAGTTAGATCAATATCTGTCAGGACAGATTCAAGTATACTTGGCTCTACAAAAAAGACACCAAAGTGGTTTAGATGTCTCAAAGTATTCCTTCCCAATGTATTTCAAAAGTGTTTTTACTGATGATGCTCAGGGATGCACTGCCTTTGTTTCACATGGAAGCCATTGCATGAATGAAATGGTTTAGTTGGGCTGTTTTGAATGTATTTTTGTTATATGATCACCATCAAAAAGGATGATTCTCACCGATAATGGCATTTGTTTCACAGGGATTAGGGCAACATTTGACATTAGTAATTATATTTTCACATCTTCAGCACTGCACAATTATCCTCATGGAAACATAAAAGGACTGGAATGGAGGGCACAAACTGAATCAAAGGCCATTACCCTGGTATTGAAGTATGGTTAAGTTGATATAATTCCATAAATACATTTTCCAAGTCCTTGACTTGTCCATTTGGCCTGTCCACTAATGTCTTGTTTCTTCTTCCTCTGTTTCCTCTTAAAGTCTTTTCTATCTCATACTGATCCTTCTTTTGGTGGGTTCTCTACTCTTGACATTCAAACTTGCTACTGTCCCAAATCTCCTAATAGCTGAATAGAGTTAATTTCTCTCTCTGTCACACTATCATTCTCCTTGGGTTTGCCTCCAAGCTCTTTGACCAGTTGCCTAGTCTCAATATTGTGATTGCCTCATTCCTGACTGCTTCTGCAGTACCTTCTGGTCTGAACTTGAAATATTTCCTCTGTACTAAAATTGTCCTCCAAAGTCACTATCACTTTACAAAATTCAAGGATGTCTTCTGACTACACTGTCCTCAGTTCTTTTATTTCTGACACCACTAGATATCTGTAGATTTTTAGAATCAGATTGTGAACTAACAGAAATGTGATCTTTGTTTCTCTTGCTGTCCTCTTACTTTGTAACCATTACTTCAGCTTTCTGTCTTCTAAATGTTTGTCCACGCTGGAGCAGCTCATGAAGGTCCACGATGGAGCAGATATCCACATTGCAGCCTGTGGAGGACCCCATGCCAGAGCTGGTGGATGCGTCCAAAGGAGGTTGAGATCCCGTGGAGACCCCATGCTGGTGTAGGCTCTTAGCAGGACCTGTGGCCACACAGGGAACCTGCGCTGGAGCAATTCGTTCCTGAGGAACTGCAACCCCTGGAAAGAACCCATGCTTGAACAGTTCATGAAGAACTGCAGCCTGTGGGAAGGACTCACATTGGAGAAGGTTGTGGAGGACTGTCTCCCATGGGAGGGACCCCATACTGAAACAGGGGAAGAGTGTGTGTGAGTAGGAAGGAGCGGCAGAGACAATGCAAATGAACTGTCTGCAACCCCCATTCCCCAACTCCCTGTGCTTGTGGGGAGGAGGTAGAGAAATCAGGAGTGAAGTTGAGCGCAGAAAGAAGGGAGGGGTGGGGCAAGGGTGTTTTAGATTTGTTCTTATTTCTCATTATCCTACTCTGTATTTAATTGTCAATAAATTAATATACACACGTTGAGTCTGTTTTGTCTGTGACGGTAATTGCTGAGTGATCTCCCTGTCCTTATCTCGACCCATAAGCTTTTCATTATATTTTCTCTCCCCTGTCCAGTTGAGGAGAGGAAATGATAGAGCAGCTTGGTGGGCATCTGGTGGCTAGCCAAGGTCAAAGCCACCACATGATTACAGTCAGTTCCACCTTGAGTGTGCATGACTCTACAGCTTCTGACTATTATTTTAAGCAATTTTGATGCAGAGAAGTTTTTAGACTGTGTCAGCACTCATCTACAAAGTAAGAGAAAGCTACGTTATGATCAGACTTTCCACTCAGCTATCATTATTGGAAAAGCTGTTGGGAATGGAGTTTGCAGAACCCTGCAGTCTATCCTGACCAATGGAGTATTCCCTGTCATACTGCGCTGGTTTGAGCTAGCTTCCCAGTACGCTCTCCAATGCTCAGTTTAAGTCCCTTCCCTAACCTCCCCCCTTTTTCAAAGAAAAAATATAGAAAAACCGAAATCACACTAAATATATATATATTTTCTACACACAACTACATACAGCAAGGATATCATGCAAAACTCCCAAGAGAGGGAAGAGGGGAAGGGAAAATGGGAAAAAAAGGACAAAAAGGAACTAAAACAAAACAGGCATGCACAATTGTAAAACCCGGTAACTAACAAAGTAAAGAACTAGCAAAATCTCACCACTTCCCTTGAGGAAAGCAGAACAGCTAAATCCGACCCAGCACTCTCCCCCCACGCGTGGGCAGACAACAGCAGCTACCGCAGGCCTCAGCTCCAGACAGGACCAGCAGCAGCGGAGCTCCTGCTCCCCAGCCTCACCGGAAGAAGAAGAGAGCGAACCCTCTTATCTGCACCTTGTTTATATGTTGTGTTACGTTAAAGGAAGATATGGAATACTTCCGTGGATCCTGACCTCCATTGGTAAGGAAGACCTGTAAAGGCCATTTTTAAGATCTGAAAAAATCCAAAATCCAACCCACTACACATACATGTCATGCTAAGTATAAAGCTGAGGGATCACAAGGGTCAAACTCTCTTCTTTGATGGCTGACATCCGGTGAGGACCTCATCTATGTGTCTGCTTCTGATCCCAACCCACGTGTTCCTGAATCCAGTTCCTGAATCCATCTCCTGTCTGCTGCTGAGTCCAGTCTGGGACTTTCCTCACACCTGCCCTGCAGCATCAATGGTGACATATGATTATCGGGGGAGTTTGATTTGTTTTCCTATATTTGTATATATTTTATTATTTTCTTATTATTATTTTCCTCTTTATTATTATCATTTCATTAAATCTGTTTTAGTTTTAGTTTCCAACCTGGAAGTCTCTCTCCCTTGTTTCCCTTTCCCCTTTCCCTGTTTGGGGGGGAGGAGGTGATAACTGGGACTACATCTGCCCCACATTTAGCTGCTGACCTGGGAGGTTCTAAATTGGGACAGTGAAACACCAAAACACTTCCCCAAACCGAAGCTCCATCAAGAGCAGGCTATGGTCAGTGCTTAGCAGTCGGCAAGTGGAATCATCCACTACAACTTCTTGAATACTGACAAAACCATCACAGCAAAGAAGTCTTGCCAGGAGATCGACAAAATGCACCAACTGCAACATTTACATGCAACACTGATCAATTGAAAAGGGCCTGTTCTTCTCCATGACAACAACTGACCGCATGTCTCACAAATGACTGCAGAAGCAGCACAAACTGGGCTACGAAACTCTCCCTCTCCCAGCTTACACACCAGACTCACCAGACCCACCGATTACCACAACTTCCTGCAAGAGGTTTTCCACAACCAAGCAGCACCTCAAAACACCTTCAAAGAATTTATCAGTTCCAGGACTCCAGAATTCTCTGCTACTGGAATAAATAGATTTGTTTCTTCTTGGCAAAAATGTGTAGATTGTAATGGTTCTGATTTCGATTAATAAATTTTATTCTAAGCTGAAATATACTGCTTTGAAGTTGAAGGGGAAAAGCAGGAATTATTTTTACGCCAACCTAATATTATGGCTTGCTCTGCTTGTGTCACAAATGTGCAATTAACATGAGTGTTGCTAAAAGTCCCTGATATTTTTAATATCTTAAAATATATCATAGGATTATCACACAGGCAGGAGATTTGCACAAGATGGGTCCCAGTTAAAGATTAGCTTTTTAATTGTAGTGATAGGGAGCTAAAGTTTGTTCAGCTGTATGTATAAATAATAGTGCGATTTATTAGTATGACTTTTGAATGAGGAGCTGGATATTTAATTAATTTAAGAAGTACCAAGCCAGTGTTTTAGATATACTGCCAATAATTGGGAGGAGAATGGGAAGAGACTGGGAGAAGATTGGGAGGAGTTGACCGATGGGTGAACTCGGTAGGTGATTTTTGGGGTACCAATTGTTAGAGACCCCTAAAGACCCCCTTGGGGCATGTGCAGAAGGTGCAAGGAATGACTTGGTGTTTATTAATGTAAATATGTGATCACATGCATGATGAATAATGCATGGCTTTGTGTATCTTTCTGTATAAATGAGGGCAACAAACCCCTTGAGGTGTGCTTAATTTGAGGGAAACCTCCAAGCACCTGGGTTTTGCACAAAACTGAATAAAACAAAGTCTCTTTTGGTGGTGTAGTCATTGGCTTATTGCACACCGGGCAACAGATCCATATTTTGGACAACATTTTCTAGTGACCCAGATGGGACAGCTGTAAGTCATGCCCAGATAGCAACGAAGATGGTGAAGGGGCTGGAGCACAAGCCCTATGAAGAGCAACTGAGGGAGCTGGGGTTGTTTAGCCTGGAGAAGAGGAGGCTCAGGGGAGACCTTATTGTTCTCTATAACTACCTAAAAGGAGGTTGTAGGCAGGCAGGGGTTGGTCTCTTCTCTCAGGCGACCAGTGACAGAACAAGAGGACATGGTCTCAGGCTTTGTCAGGGGAGGTTTAGGCTTGATGTGAGGAAAAAATTTTTCACTGAAAGGGTGATTCACCAATGGAATGAGCTGCCCAGGGAGGTGGTGGAGTCATCATCCCTGGAGATGTTTTAAAACAGATTGGATGAGGCCATGGTTTAAATGACGAGTGGGTGCCAGTGTTGGGTCATAGGTTGGACTAGATGATCTCAGAGGTCCTTTCCAACCTTGTGATACTGTGATACTGTGATCATCTTGCCTGTTGCTGGCAGGGGGAAGCTGCTCTCCACACGCACTGGCCTTTTGATCAGAGTAATCCACGAGTGTTCTCCCTGTCCAGAGGGAGTAAGCGACTCAAAGGTGCACTACTCGTTTAAGAGACATTGTAATATAATTTGGGAAAAGCCTTGCATTAGTCATGGCAGTGTAGTCACACAGCAGAGGCATATTGTTTAAGATGTATTTGTGTAAGGCATCTTTAGTTGTGCTATAATTTTCATGCACATTTGTACGATGATGACTGGAGTGCATGAAATTTTTGGTTAAGAATGTTCTTTTTGGGTAATAATATGGATTCAGGAAAACCCACGGAGATCACTCCTTGTTCTCCTTTAGAATGTATTTTGAAATATTGGGATAAAATTGGGGAGGATCCTCTCATTAAAAGAAAATTAAGAGAGTGCTGTACCCACTGGTGACCAATGAATAAATTCAATTATGAAGAAAAATGGCCTTAGATTGGATTTTTAAAATATAATACTATTTTGCAATTGATGTTGTTCTGTCAAAGACAGGAAAAATGAGATGAGGTGATATATGTTGATTTCTTTACTTTAAGAAATGATTATGAGACTTGTATTTAATCTAAGTCGTTGATGGATGATATTAAAAGAATATATGCATTGAAATGCAAGTCCTTGATGGCAATTATGTTCAGCCAGAAGTGGCAGTGTCTTCACAGTGTCTTTCATCCAAGCACAAGCCTCCTCTAGGGGAAGAGAGTTCCACAGGGGATGAGGCCGTGGAAGGGGACAAGGATTTCAGGGGAATATGGGAAATCGATCCCCTTTAGGTCAGTGTGCAATTTGCCAGGAACAGCGTCACTGGAAAAACATGTGCCTCGAAAGGATGCAGGTTCCCTGGGTCCACCCCTCATTAGTCCCCCAAGAAGCTAATGAGCTCATAGTGAAGAAGAGAGGCATTCTGATTGATGGGGACTGAGGGCTGAAAATTCTTATTCCCCCACAGAGCCCATGGTTCCAGTTAAGCTGGGGAATGAAACATTTTTTTAGAAGATACAGGGGCAACATATTCTGTATTGGATAGTTATAAAGGACCGATGAGAAAATACTCAATGCCTATAATTGGGGTCATGGGAAAGTGAGAAATAAAAAAAACCCTCTTAAATATGAAGTTGGAAAACCAACAGTTGTTCATGAATTTTTATACCTACCAGAGTGTCCCTTACCTCTCTTAGGACTGGATTTATTGAACAAGCTAGGGGCTCAGAGCAAATTCGATAAATAAAAGGTACAAATATACATTCCAGAAGATAATGCTTGGCAGGTGCAAGTCTACAGGAGGAGAAGAACTTTAAACGAGCAGCGGAAACATCAGAAATCCCAGAGGAAATTCAGAATGCAGTGGTTCCTTTTGTTTGGGCATCAGGAAAAAACAGGGAGAACAAAGAATGTGAAACCCATGAAAACTGATTTAAAGTCAGGATCAAAGCCAGTAAGGAGGAAACAATATCCCGTTGGTATAGAAGTATGTAAAGGTTTGGAACCTTTGGCAGAGAATTTTCTTAAATATGGACTGTTACAAGAATGTCAATCTGAATATAATATTCCGATATTACTGGTGAAGAAACCACACAACCAGGGATATCGACTTGTGCAGGACATGAGAAATGTAAATCAAATAGTTATTGATGTTCACTCTGTGGTATCAAATCCATATACTTTGTTGACAACTATAATGGAATTGAATGTTAATTTTACGGTATTGGATTTGCAGGATGCCTTTTTCCACAAGACTTTAAAAACAGCTCAACTATTTTTGGTAATGTATTGGCTAAGGAAATGGAAGACTGGATGGGTAAGGAGCTTAATCAGTGAAAAGCTCAGAAAAATTGTTGGACTGGACTCTGGAATGCAGAAAAGGGTTTGATGACATTAGATGAGCCCTAATGAAAGCCCCAGTCTTGAACTCCCAAATCTAAACAAACCTTTTGCAGCATGTGGCTCTGAGGGTGTTGACTCAGATGTTGGAAGACTGGAGAAGGTCAGTTGCCTATTTTTCCAAATAGCTGGATCAAGTAAGTTCTGGATGGCCAGGATGCTTGCGAGCTGTGACTGCTGTAGTCTTACTAATCCAGGAAGCTTGGAAATTGGGGCAGAAGATAACTGCATTTGTGCCACATGTAGTTTTGGCTGGATAGGTCAGAGAGGACATCACTGGTTATTAAAGAGTTGAATAACTCAGTAGCAAGCAATTCCGATTGAGCAAGATGATGTGACACTGAAGATAAGCAATGTCCTGAATTCTGCTACCTTGATGCCTGTGGAAAAGGATAGTGAACCAGAGCACAATTGCCTACAAGTTATGGAACAGGTATATGCAAGTAGGCCAGATCGGAAGGATCCCCCTCTTCTGGATACAGAGGAGGAATTATTCACTGATGGTAGCAGCTATGTGGTGAATGGAGAAAGGAGAGCTGGATATGTCGTGGTGACCATGGAGCGAGAAGTGGAGACAAGAGCATTACTAGTGCAGACATCTGCTCAAAAAGCCAACATCATTGCCTTGACCCAAGCACTGGAACTATCAGAAGGAAAGAAGGTAAATATATACACAGACTCTAAATATGTTTTTGGGTAATACATGCTCATGGGGCAATTTGAAAGGAATGAGGACTGTTATCAGCAAAAGGTTCCCCCGTTAAATATGCAGAAGCTATCTTAAAATTATTAGAAGCTGTGAAGAAGCCCAAGGAAATCACAGCCATCCACTGCAAAGCTCATCAGAAGGGAGATACAAAAGTAAATAAAGGAAATCAAAAGGCTAATATTGCAGCAAAAAGACCTGCAATGGGAAGTTTAATCAGCACACTGGTACCACAACAGAAATTAGACAAATTGGCCAGTCTGTTACATTTTCAGAAAAATATAGAAGCTTGGTGGACAAATGGTCATGGACAATATATAGTCACAAGAGAAATAATGGAATAAATCATGAGCAAAACACATTAGGAAACGCATATGGGAGCAGAGGCGTTAGTGGAACATGTGAAGAAATTTGCTGTAGGAATAAAGATGCTGCCCATTGTGAAAAGCATTAATAATGTGTGAATTATGTCTCAGAAATACAGGCTAAGCTCCTCCAGGAGAGGTAAGAAAGGGTGGCACTCCCAATCAGTATTGGCAAGTAGATGTTTCTGAGCTACCTAGGAGTAATCAATATTGTACCAGATGATGCTAGAGGTCCCTTACAACCTGGCATTCTATGATTAATATAAATATCTGTGGGTTTTGGCAGATACATTTTCAGGTTGGCCAGAAACTTTCCTGTGTCAAACCAATTGAGCAAGAAAAGTGATGAAAATCCTTCTAAAAGAGATTATTCGGAGGTTTGGTGTGCCTTTGGGAATGTGATAGAGGACCACATTTCATATCAGAAATAGTAAAAGAGGTATGTAGAGTCCTTAAAATCAAATGGGATTTACACATTCCGTGGAGACCTCAGTCAAGTGGACAGGTGGAGAGAATGAATCAGACAGTAAAAAGACAGTTTGCTAAACTCTGTCAGGAGACCCAACTTAAATGGACTGAAGTGTTACCGATATCCCTCTTGAGAATTAGGGTTACCCCCAGAGTAAGTCCTATTGAAATATTATATGGAAAGCCATACAATGTGAACTTAACAGGAGGGGCTGACCAGATGCATGTAGCATGAGATAACAGATAACCTTTTATCTTTGGGTAAGAGTCTAGGAGGTCTGAAGCGGTACCTTCTTGTGTGAGCACCACTTCCAACTGAACTGCCTGTACATCCTTTTACTCCAGATCAAGTGTATTTAAAGGTTTGGAAGGACACTCCTTTGGCCGAGAAGTGGAAAGGACCATATCAGGTTTTACTGACAATCAACACCGCTGTGAAACTGAAAGGAGTGGACCCTTGGATTCATTATAACTGGATAAAGAAGGCACCTCTTGCTAAGTGGCAAGTAACGCAGACTGGGCCAATGACCTTGAAGCTGAACCAATCTTCATGAATTGTGCTACTGTTAATATAGAATCTTATTTTCATTTGGATTGTATTCACGGAGAGGTGTTTATACTCAGCTTAATAGGAATCGTGTTTATTACATTTTTGTGGGTTTTGTCTAAAAAGAATAATTATTTTATGGGATATCATGGATCAATTAAGGGCTCTGGTGATCTTTTGTCATGTGAAATGGACAATAACTATCAAGGGGAATCTTGTTTTGAAACATATTCTGGATTTTGGTAAAGTGCAAAATGTTTATTATATTACTGTTTGCTTGCCTACTCCTAAATCGGCAGAAAATCCAATTCCTTGGGGTGTCTTGATGATAGATCTTACTGGAACTTGGAGAGATATGTGGAGTGAAGTATCCAACAATTCAGTTAGTTGTTATAATGAGGAAGGAAAGTATACTCTCAATTGGACAAGGAAAAATGATGCAAGAATAGACAACTGTAATATCACAAAGCCTGAGGTTTTTTTCCCAGGGAAGTGGAGAAACCAATGGAATTATTTATAGGCCTGCAGGAGACCAATGCACAAATACCCTTTGGGATTGTCAAATACCTCAGGTATGGAAATCACCTCAAACTGAGACTTGGGAATATTCTCAAAAGGCTAAATGGTGTATTTTTTGGGAAGGTAGGAAAGGATATCCAGATGATCCCCTACAGGTTAAGCTGACCTATACAGATTTAGATGACCGCTGGAAGATAACTAAAAATATTAGATCAAATTGGAATTGCAGCAAGGTTTATTTTTGTAATAGTACAGATCCAGAGGTTCAGAGGTTACTGCCTGTAGCACAGGCTT
Source organism: Dromococcyx pavoninus (assembly GCA_033558185.1). Taxonomy (NCBI): domain Eukaryota; kingdom Metazoa; phylum Chordata; class Aves; order Cuculiformes; family Neomorphidae; genus Dromococcyx; species Dromococcyx pavoninus. The sequence continues at coordinate 819,861 of JAUMJL010001123.1, read as the reverse complement.
TACAATTAGGTTGTATTTGTAGAAACTACACAACTCCTCTGAACAATACTTGGTCATATTTGACACATAATGATACGAGGAGGGACCTTGACTGCACCCAAGAATCAGTAATAGCTTTGGGACCAATGGTTTGCATAAGAAGTGACAGAGCATGGGCAACTCACCTTCCTTTATTTGGAGAAAGGAAATTGGGACTACTGACCTTATGTCCTCTGTGGAAAAGATCCCTGTTGGGGCATCGTTTTTGGGGGGTGAGTAAAGAGGTCAGAGGACTGGCAACATCCAAGTACGGGAACAACCGTGGGATTATAATTTATTATAATTACATGTAAATATGTGATCACATGCATAATGAACATGGCTTTGTGTAACTTTATGTATAAATGAGGGCAACAAACCCCTTGAGGTGTCCTTGATTTGAGAAAAAAACCTCCAAGAACCCAGGATTTGTGCAAACCTGTGTAAAACGACGTCTCTCTCACCAAAATAGTTATTGGCTTATTGTACACCAGGTAACAAATCCATATTTTGGACCACATGGGGACAAGGAAAAGGTGCCCCAGCTGCAGGCTGTTGTGCAGGTCTGGGGAATGCTTGTAGAGGCACAAGGCCCTCAGTATTAAAAAAAAATTAATTGAATGATTGGCTATGGTTTACTGTAAAAAGTGCAATACCTATATAGATAAACAGAACAAATAAAAAGGCTGGAAGTGTGGAATGTGCTATAAACAGGTCTATAACATAAAGTAGCAGCAGCATTTCATGCCCAGAAGAAGGACATGGAATGTATACAGGAAACTGGACTACATCCTGAACTACATTTTTGCCATGGAGTTATCTCTAAATGCCCCTTGGGATGAAGAAGGGGAAGAAAGGAAAGATGAATGAGAATGGGAGTTTAAAGGGGGCACAGTTCTCACTGACTTTATTCAGTTGTTTATGGACAAAAAGTTTCAGGGCTATGCTTTCTTAGCACTTAATGCCAAAGGCTATGATGGCTACTTTGTTATTAGCCAACTTCTGAAGGAAAAAAAAGAATGTGCAACTAATCATCCAAGGTGATAAATGCACAGGCATAGAAGAACCCAGGAACTACTGGAGAGTCCAGCAGAGGGTCACAGAGATGATTAGGGGACTGGAGAGACAGCATCTCTCTTATGAGGAGAGGCTGAGAGGGGGATCTTATCAATGCTTATAAATATCTAAAGGGCAAGTGTCAAGAGGATGAGGCCAGGCTCTTCTCAAAGGTACCCAGTGACAGGACAAGGTGCCCAGTGACAGAACAAGGGGCAATGGATACAAACTGGAGCACAGGAAGTTCCACCTCAACATGAAGAAAAATTTCTTTACTGTGAGGATGATGGAGCACTTGAACAGGCTGCCCAGAGAGGTTGTGGAGTCTCCTTCTCTGGAGATATTTAAAACCTGCCTGGACTCATTCCTGTGCAACTTGCTCTAGGTGAACCTGCTTTAGCAGAGGGGTTGTACTAGGTGATCTCCAGAGGTCCCTTCCAATCCCTACCATTCTTTGATTCTGTAAAGAGAATGGCTTTAAATTATTGGATCTATATCATAAAATAAGTGGCTTGCTATGACAAAATCAGATGGGAAGTTTGCAGAGTTCTTAGCCAGGACCAAACTGCCCATGCCACTGATCTCCAGAGATGCACTTTTTGGTGGCAGGACAAATGTGATTTTCTGTATAAAGAGCAGCCTTTGATGAAAAGATACAAAAGATTTTGCTAGCAACAAAGCAAAATGATTACACTCTAGGGCACCCTGACAACCTCCTTTGGGATGGTCAAAGTAAAGGTGTACCTGCCTTGTGGGGTCTTTTTTCCTGTACTTCCTATGAGGGTAAATGGCAAACTGTTGTTTCCCCCCTTGTGCTGAAATCTGCCAGATCCTCTGCACTCACAGTGATGAAAAAAGAGTCTTTGGGGGTACATGGTGTTCCCCAGAACTGAACAAGGCTCTGGAGAAGGGCTGCAGTCTCTGCGAAATCTAATGAGATTTGGCATTTTAAATAGAGGAGTAGCAGTCTTTTCTCAGATTATTTAAAACTCCACCTCTGCCACAAGCAGGAAGCTTCAGGCTACCCAGCCTGGTGCACAGATGATGACAAAAAGGCTAAATATGTTGAAGATTACAGGCAGAAAGAAGACATCATTTTGTGACCTGAACATATGAAACTGTGGAGAGTCAGGAGTCAGCAATTAGGAACTGGTTACTAGACAAAGGCCATAGTCAGACAAATCTGCTTGAATTAGAAGATGTGGCATGAAACAAGGTCAGTCTGTCCTTGGTGGTAAACAAAGAAAGCTGGAAAGTCCCTAAAAGAAGAGGAGTGCAGAACAGAGAGCACAGAACAGGATAAGCGATAACTGCAGGAATGTAAACAATATGATATAACACAAATAGCTGAGCGACCAATAATGAGCTTAGATTTTGCAATATGTATGAGCTAATTATCACCATTATAAAAGTGATTGTAATGCTATTAATAAACGAGTTCCACTGATGAACCATCTGGTGTCGGTGACTCCCTCCGTTTTCAACATGAAACCTGGCCAAATTCCAAAATACCAAGCTTTTTTAAAATTCTCTGTGGGGAAAACTGGGACAGAGATCCAATCTACCCAACTCCACCTTAGTAAGAGAAGCAGATAAATTGAATGTTAATCTTTTTTTTTCCATCTTAAGATATGTCCTCTTGTGATTTCATTGATGAGGATGTGGCCACTGTCTCATGGAAATGTTCTGAAGGGTGTGTCACCCTGGAGTGCAACACTAACATTTTTATAGCTTGTTTTACCACTACATATGCATGGTTAGAGCTTTAGGATATCTTAGATGCCCTGCAGGACCGCTGCTTTCATCATGACACAGACTGTGATATGATCACAGTATGGAGGACTGGAAACCCCTGCTCAGACAAGCTGACGAGTGAGTTGCCGCTACATGAACATATTATGGAATTTGTGTCATCAGGTCCCAAATCCTATGGCTACTTGCTGTCTGTAGGAAAGTGTTGTTTAAAGGATAAAGGCATCACTCTAAAGGTAACAAACAGAGAAAAGATCATTTTTGAGGCCTAAGGGATCTCAGGTTGTATTATGGTGTAAATCCAGATAGCGACAACTCTAAAAATGGTTGTATTCTCGATATGAGTCAACAGTGTGCCCTGGTGGCCAAAAGGGCCAACCACATCCTGGGGTACATTAAACACAGTATAGCTAACTGGTTGAAAGAAGTGATTGCCCACTGTACTCAGCATTGGTGAGGCCTTACCTCGAGTACTCTGAGCAGTTTTCAGCTCCACAATATAAGAATGATACAAAAATATTAAAAAATGCCCAAAGGAGGGCGCCAAAGATGATGAAAGAACCAGAGGGCATGACTTATGAGGAGCAGCTGAGAGTACTGGGTTTGTTCAGCTTAGAGGAGACTGAGGGGTGACCTCATTGCTGTCTACAACTTCCTCATGAGGGGGAGCAGAAAGGGAGGTGCTGAATTCTTCTCTCTGGTGTCTGGTGATAGGACCTGAGAGAATAGCTTAAAGATGTATCAGGGAAAGTTCATATTGGATATTAGAAAAAAGTTCTTCACTGAGAGGGTAGTCAGGCACTGGAATGGAACAAGCTCCGCAGGGATGTGGTCCTGGCCCCAAGCCTGTCAGTGTTCAAGAAGCATTTGGACAACACTCTCAGGTATATGATTTAACTTTTAGGTTACCCTGTGTGGAGTCTGGAGTTGGACTCAATGATTGCCATGGGTCCCTCCCAACTCAGGATATTCTATGGTTCTAGAAAGATCATGGTAGAACAGCACTGTATTGTCAGGAACAAGCAGAAGTGGGCAATAGAAAACAGGGCCCTCTGGAAGACACACAAGGTGGTCTATGGCAAAAGGATACTTACTGAATATTTTAACAGCCTCCCCTACAGATTTTGACCATGAGCATGTGCTGGAAGCACATGTGGGAAACTGTGTAACTGTGGGAAAAGTTATTTTGTCAAAACGTTGGAGAATGCCAACTGCTTGCTGTATGTTACATCTGAGAATATTGTGTGGTGTTACTACTGTTGCCAACCAGTGCATCAGGAACTGCTCTATAAATATCTCTTTTTCAAATTTCTAGAGGACTTAAATGAAAGGCTTAGAATTAACCATTTATTTCCCTGTAATAAAGTATGTATTACTGTGATTGACGAATTTATTAATTCTGCTTCTGAGTGATGAAATTGAGAAAGATTTTATTAAGTATATGCAGTACATTGTCCGATATGTTTTTTTTTACCAGCATAAAAGGAGCTGCACCATAACTCTCAACACAAAATATATGGTGTTATTTAAGAATCCCCAAGGTAAGCTCCAGGTTTCATCCACAGCCTAGCAAATGAATCCTGGCAAGATATGGTTCTTTTTAGAAGTGTTTAAAGATGTTACAAAGGGATCCTACAGCTACCTGGTTGTCAATTTAAATGCTTCTGCCCCAGAAGCTTTTAAGCTAAGAATTAGTCTTTTCCTGTCAGAGTGACCTGCCATTTACGAATCGAAAAAATACCAGACCAAAAATAGAGAGGAGCCACACTCATACCCTATGTTGCTATCAGTGCTTGATTTTTTTTGTGGTTTAACCCCAGAGGGCAACTAAACCCCACACAGCTGTTCACTTACTACTCCCACAGTGGGATGGGGGAGAGAATTGGAAGGGTAAAAGAGAGTTTAATAAGCAAAGCAAAACAAGGAATTTGTTCACAACTTCACATCGGCAGGCAGATGTTCAGCAACCTCCAGCAAAGCAGGGCTCCATCATGTGTAATGGTTACTTGGGAAGACAAATGCCATAACTCCAGTCACTGGGGACTTCACCAGACTGCCACAACTGAAGATGATGGGTAGGGGCTTAGCAACTTCATCTGCCAGTTCCCTCAGAACTCACGGATGCATCTCATCAGGTCCCATGGACTTGTGCACCTTCAGGTTCCTTAGATGGTCTCACATCTGATCTTCTCCTACAGTGGGTGGTTCTTCGCTCTCCCAGTCCCTGACTTTACCTTCTGTGATTTGGGCAGTGTGTCTCAAGGCCTTGCTGGTGAAGACTGAGGCAAAAAGTCATTGAATACCTCAGCCTTCTCCATATCCTGGGCAACCAGGTCTCCCATTTCCTTCTGGAGAGGGCCCACATTCTCCCTAGTCTTCCTTTTATCACTGACATAAATATAGAAGCTTTTCTTGTCCTTGACATTCTTGGCCAGATTTGATTCTATCAGAGCTTTCCTAACCTGATCCCTGGCTGCTTGGACAATTTCTCTGTATTCCTTCCAGGCTCCCTGCCCTTGTTTCCACCCTCTGTAGGCTTCCTTTTTGAGATTAAGCTTGTCCAGAAGTTCCCTGTTCATCCATACAGGCCTCCTGGCAGTTTTGCCTGACTTCCTCTTTGTTGGATTGCATCGCTCCTGAGCTTGAAGAGGGGTTGATCCTTGAATATTAACCAGCTTTCTTGCCCCTTCCTGCCCTCCAGGGCTTTATCCCATGGTACCCTACCAAGCAGATCCCTGAAGGGGCTAAAGTCTGCTCTCCTGAAGTCCAGCGCAGTGAGCTTGCTGCATGCCCTCCTCACTGCCCTAAGGATCTTGAACTCCACCGTTTCATGGTCACTGCAACCAAGGATGCCCTTGAGCTTCACATTCCCCACCAGCCTGTCCTTGTTGGTGAGAACAAGGTCCAGCATAGCACTCGTCCTCATTGGCTCTTTATCACTTGGAGAAGGAAGTTGTCATCAATGCATTCCAGGAACCTCCTGGATTGCTTGAACCCTGCTGTGTTGTCCCTCCAACAGATATTGGGATGGTTGAAGTCCCCCATGAGGACAAGAGCTTGGGAATGCAAGGCTGCGCCTGTCTGTCTATAGAGGACCTCATCTGCTTGCTCTACCTGGTCTGTTTGCCTGTAGCTGACCCCCACTGTAATGTCACCTGTCGCTGCCCTCCCTTTAGTCCTGACCAATAGGCTCTCAGTCAGCTTCTCATCCATGCACTCCATCTGGTCATTGACATAGAGGGCAACACCTCCTCCTTGTTTCCCCTGCCTGTCCTTCCTAAAGAGCCTGTATCCCTCCATCCCAACACTCCAATCATAGGATCCATCCCACCATGTCTCCATGATGCTAATGAGATTATAGACCTGCAGGCATACACACATCTTCAACTCCTCTCATTTATTCCCCATGCTACATGTGTTTGCATAGAGGCACTTGAGTTGGGCCCCTAATGAAGCTGTCTTACTGACTGGAGATCCTTTGTGTTTCTCTTCAGGTGCTCTCCTGCTGACCTGCAATCCTTCTCCAGGCTCTGGGCATCTATTGCTGGCACTGGCATCAAACTGGGATGGATTGAGGTTCTCCTTCCCCGGCAACTTTAGTTTAAAGCCCTCTTCACCAGCCTGGCAAGCCTGTGACCAAGGATGCTCTTCTACTTCTCTGATAGATAAACCCCATCAGCTCCCAGCAGACTAGGTTTCTCAAACCAGTCCTGCAGCCATTTGTTGATTTGCCAGACTCGACTGGCCTTTTCAAACCTCATCCCTTTGACAGGGAGGATTGATGAAAAAAACTACCTGTGCTCCAGAGTCCCTTACTGCTGCTCCCAGGGCCTTGTATTCTCCCTTGATACCCCTCCGACTGCCCCTGGTTTTATCACTGGTGCCCACGTGAAACAACAGCAGTGGACAGGAGTCTGTGGGCTGCACCAGGCTTGGCAGCCTCTTGGCGACACCCCTGATATGAGCCCCCGGTAGGCAGCACAACTCTCTGGAGAGTGGGTTGAGTCAGCAAATGGGTGCCTCCGTCCCTCTCAGAAGAGTCTCCCACTGCTGTCACCCATCACCTTTTCTTTGTTGTGCTGGTTGTGATCCAGGGGGCACATGGGGCTGCCTCACTCGGCTCCAGCATCTTTGGACGTGACGGGTGTTTCCTCTTCAGGCTGCAGAGTGGTGAAGCAGAAGCCTCTTCCTCCTGCTGGTCCTTGCCCTTGCAAGCTTCCATTCTTTTGTATTATTGTCTCCCCTCCCTTCTGTGTGTGCCAGTGGGGGAGTTTTTAGCTGATTGGCCATGGGCTGTGGATCCACAGCAGACTGCGTTTGGAACCACCTATCTAACTCCTTCTCAGCCTCCCTGATGCTGCGCAGCCTTCTCACTGCCTCCTGCAGCTCAGCCACCTGCTGCAGGAGCTCCTCCACCTGAGCACACCTTTTGCAGGCAGCTCTGCCACCTGACCCTGCCACAGGAGAAAGGTCCAGGCACTTCCTGCAGTCTGAGGTCTACACCATAGCCTCTCCCCTCAGTAGCTCCATCTGTGTGGAGGTATTGGTCACTGCTGGGGTAGATGGTGCAATTCTCCCGGCCGGAGCTGCAGCCTTTACCCTCAGATGAGTGCCCACCATTCTGCCTCGAGGGCAGGACAAGTGCCCTTGACCTGTGCAGGTAGTCACAGAACATCTCCGGATGCTGGGTTCTGCGTACCTCAGGACTCACACTCAGCCAGTGGAATACCCCCTGCAAAGAGGCGAACTGCCCGCATGATATGCCGCGCCACAGCCTTCTGCCGTGCCACGCCCTGTTTGCCCATCCTGCTCCTGTATGTGAGGGGGATTGACCGCAGTCACTCCTGTCCCCGCCCACGCTGAGTCAGAGCTACCGCCTGCTCATCCGGAGCTCACCCTTTCCCGCTTTAAGAGTGGGGCTGGAGAACCCTCTCTTTCCCCGCGCTTTTTGCTGCCACACTGTTGTCGCAGTGTTTTTCTTCAAGGAAAGTCCCCGATGCAGTTCCTCTGTTCCAGAGCCCTTCGTTTCAGTGGCTTCTCTGAAATGGCAGTTCACCGCCATTATGTCTGAGTTCAGTTAGGAGCTTCATGTTCATCCATGCAGGTCTCTTGTTGCCTTTGCTTGATTTCCTGCTTGTCAGGATGGATCTTTCTTGAGCTTGATAGAGGTGATCCTTGAATACCAGCCAACTCTTCTGGACCTCTCTTCTCTCCAGGGCCATTTCCCATGGGATTCTTTCAAGCAGATCTTTGAAGAGGCCAAAGTCTACCCTCTGGAAATCCAGGGCTGTGCTCCTGCTTTTTGCCCTTCCCCCTCCTTGTAGGGTTCTGAACTCCACTATCTCATGGTCATTGCAGCCAAGGCTGCCTACAACTTTCATGTACCTGACCACTTCCTTGTTTATAAGTATCAGGTCCAGCAGCACACCTTTCCTTGTTGGCTTCTCCATCACCTGTGTCAGGAAGTTAACATCAATGCACTCAAGAAATCTAGATTACTTGGGTCCTGCTGTGTTGTTCTTCCAGCAGATATCAGTGTGGTTAATGTCCCTCATGCAACCAGGGCCTGTGCAGTTTCTTCCAGTTGTCTGAAGAAGGCTTCATCTGTTTCTTCTTCCTGATCAGCAGGCCTATACCAGATGTCCAACAGGACCTATGTTGGTCTGCCTGCTCGTCTTCACCCATAAGCTCTCGACTGGTTCCTGATCTATCCAAAGGCATACCACCATCCCTGGAGGTATTTAAAAGACGAGTAGATGAAGTGCTCAGGGATATGGTTTAGTAGTGGACAGGTACAGTTGGACTCAATAATATCAAAGGTCTTTTCCAACCAAGTGATTCTATGATTCTATGATTAAAGCCTGTGCCCCTTAAACTGTTGTGGTTTTTTTTAATTAAAACTATATTTTCCAGTGCTTTTCTTATTCAGCTACTCCTTTGGTGTGATTACTTGTAAGCAGTGCTTCTTATTTTTTCGATGTAAAAAATTGATAGCTTAGTTTTTCTTTCTGCCAAGCTCTCAGAAATGGTGTGTGGAACTGTGCCCTATGGTTTTAGAGCATAGAAAGTGTTATGATTTAAAATGTACCTTCTGGTTCAAAATGTCACAAAACTATAACTGAATATTTGCCAACATCTCACCAAAAAGAGTGAGAGGGAGTAGCTATTGACTAAGCTCAACTAGAAAGGGCTTCTAATTTTAGTTCCTTTCGTTAACATCCTTAGGCATAATCCCTTCTTATGTTGTCCATATTTATTTTGAGATTTTTTTTTTTGTTTCTTAGGCATATGTTAAGACTCTTGGGGCACATTTTTTGATGTAGAAAATTCATTGTGGAGGAAAGAGGGAAATTAGAAAGACATTATTTGAGTTCCAAAGTAAGCCAGATTAGCAGACATCAGAAAAGTGGAAAAAATTTTGAAAGAAAGAATGAATGAAAAAGCTTTGAGAAATAGAAAGTTGGCTGAAAAATGCAACAGGGCTTTTCTAAAAGTAGTCTTTTGCCAAATATATATCTACAGATATAGAAATATAAAATTTGTCTGAATTCAGTTAAGCATCAGATATACTAGTATAATGGAAATTCTCAGTTAAACTGGCAAAATAGGGATTAGTTGAAAAACTGCAATGAGCATGGAGCTGAAAGAAAAGATGAACATGTTTTATGCTGAAGCACAGGAAACTCAGAGAATAACAAAAGGAGAGATGAATTTTGAGAGTTGGAATTAGATGCAATTTAATGTGGAAAGTGCAGATTCTTTAAGCTAGGGACTACTAATAAGATTTTTTTCCCCCTAAAATGTGGGACTCAGTTGGGACTCAGTAAGTTCTGAACATGTTAGTCATTGGATGACTAGAAGCCATCAGTGTTGATATAGCCATTGCAAAAACACACGTGAGATATTTCCACTTGAGGTTATTCCTCGTCTGTAGTCTGATTCTGCACTAACTGACTTCACTTTTCAGTGGTACAAATCCATTGATTTCAAATAAGCTGTACTGAGGGAAGAGACTGGAGCATATGTCATAGCATATTAATCCCTGGTAGATACTTCTTTGAGAGCAGGTAGGATCTCATGTAAATAAGACATTTTTAGGAATAAATAGGGAAGAGGGCTGCTGTATAAAGGGGAATAACTACCCCAATGTCTATGGAACTTTCTATCTGGGTGAGTTGAATTGAAAGTTCTAGCATTTAAAAGGCTTTCCTTGGCCTTCTTGTGGAAACCAAAAATTAATTTTTAAAACTGGTTTAAAAAAGTAGTTCCAAAGAACAAATGTGCATTAAATTTTGAAAATAAATTTATTTTAAATCTACAAGAAAATCACAACTTGAAAATTTCCTCCACAATACTTTTCATGTTGAACAGTTGTGTTTTGATTTCCTGGTTTTGAATATTCCTGTATCCATCAAAAAATCAGCTGAGGAATATTAATCATCATAAAAGCCTATCCGGACTTTTTACAGAAAATAAAGTTTTGCTGGAAAATGCTGATTTCAGAAATAAAATTTTACAAATACATCTGTTTTTATGAAATTTTTGACACTCGAGGCATAGTTCCTGCAGAAACCAACCTGGTTTCTTTATTGTCTTATCTAGTTGACTCCTTAGGAGCTTGGGCTTTCAGGATATAGTGTTCTGCCACAACCCTGGTGTATAGTTAAGAAATATTTTATCAGCGTCTACAGCTCTTGTTTATTCTGTCATTTTGGATCCTACAGGCTTATTCAGCTGGAAATTTCAGGAGATACACACACTTTTTTTATGGAGAGTTTTAAAGAATGGCTCTACCATACAGTTAATTACAGGTGTACCAGCTTTTGATGGTTCATGAAACTGGTTCATTAAACAAGGCATTTTAGGGGACCAGCTAGAGTTAGGAAATCCTGTAGTTCTGAGATACCAAGTCAAGCTGTAGGCAGGGCTGCCCTAGAACTGTGGATATTGAAAGCCCTTGCAGCTATCCAACTGGGATACAAGAATCTCCAAGATTGGGGAAAACATTGTTTTAGAAACATTGCCTAATAGGATTTGTGAAAAGAAACGTTAGAACTTTCTTTTCTGTCAAAACAGAGCATTTAAAAATGTTGATATTTTCTTTATGACAAGTTCTGTTAAGTCAGTCCCCTCTAATTATCAATAACATATTTAACTTGATACTAGAGGCTCACCAACCATAGCAACACACAACTTGGTACAAGCTAATTTACTAAATTGCTAGCTACCTCTGCATTGTACCATAGTATGAAACATACACATTTTCAAATAGCAGCATTTTATATTTGACAGAGCAAAAAATGTAATGCATAATATTTTAATATTCAGCAAACTCAGATGAGAGGAAAAGAGGAAATTAATGAAGATACTACATTAAAAGCTTTTCAGACATTATAGAAGTATATTACTTGCTTTGGAGGAGTATGGAGAACAAAGCAGAAAATGTGCAGATGGATGTTTCCTTTTTGTAAGCATATTCTGCAAGAACCAGAAAGAATAGCTTTCACACCACAATCACTAGAAGGGCATTATACTACTCTGTATATTTGCTATTTCTCCACGAAGCACTTTTAGATCTTTTGTTATTCATTTAGATGGCATGTAAATCAGACACATGGTCATAATTTAAATCACACTTTTAAGCAGCATGTAGTTATATAATTATCCTTTTCATTACTGTTTTTAGCCTATTTGTGTAATAATCAATCTGTAAATTTTTCACAAGTAAATATATACTATGGGATATCAAGCAGGATCAGTATTACCCTGAGCTGTAAACATTTTGAGAAACTTTAAGGGGAAAGGTGTTTAAACTCTAAAATGCCAGTTGTCCATGCCCCTCAACTCACTTTAAATGAATAAATAACAAAATTTACATAAAAGAATCTGCTAGAAATGAGGAAGCAATCATATGTTATTAACAATAGGTATATTAGAAATTTTAAGAGTGTCAGTTTTGCTGTGCTGTGGCAAGTGCAAGAGCCTTATAAAATGGCTTTCCATTGAAGGAGAAACCATAGTTTGTTTTATTTAGACCACTCTAATCCTGACGTGAAAAAAAAGTCACAAATAGCATGCATGCAGTCCCTTTCTTCAGAAATCTCAGAGCCACTTGTCTTGATTTTTAGAGTGTTCTTTGCCTCAGTATTTGACACATTTTATAATAGAAAGCTGAAGGCAAACACCCTAAATCCTGCATTGCTTGCTATGGTTTTCCAAAAGAAGCTCTATCAGAAGACCAATGCACTAAAACATTTCTTTCAACCATGGCCTCACAAACCCTGACAAAAATACTTGTTTGTTAGGATCACTAAAATAATGAGTTCTTCAAATTCTCATTTGTTTGTCACTTATTAAAAAAGTCCAGGCACACCACATCCACAAAGGCTTGTGTAAAGCCTTTGACATTGTTTCTCACAGTATTCTGCTTGAGAAACTGGCTGCCATTGGCCTGGACAGGCACACCCTCTGCTGGGTGAAAAACTGGCTGGATGGCCAGGCCCAGAGGGTGATGGTAAATGGAGTTAAATCCAGTTGGAGACCAGTCACGAGTGGTGTTCCCCAGGGTTCAGTGCTGGGTCCAGTCCTGTTCAATATCTTTATCAATGATCTGGAGAAGGGATCAAGTGCACCCTTAGCAAGTTTGCGGATGACACCAAGCTGAGTGGCAGTGCTGATCTGCTCAAAGGAAGGGAGGCACTGCAAAGAAATCTGAACAGGCTGGATCCATGGGCTGAGACCAGCGGGATGAGGTTTAACAAGACCAAATGCCGAGTCTGGAATGGCTGGAAATCTGCCTGGGAGAGAAGGACCTGGGGGTGTTGGTTCACAGCCAGCTGAATATAAGCCAGCAGTGTGCCCAGGTGGCTAAGAAGGCCAATGGCATCTTGGCCTGTATCAAAACCAGTGTGGTCAGCAGGACAAGAGAAGTGATTGTGCTCCTGTACTTGACACTGGTGAGACTGTACCTCAAGTACTGTGTTCATTTCTGGGCCCCTCACTACAAGAAGGACATTGAGGTGTTGGAACACATCCAGAGAAGGGCGACAAGGCTGGTGAAGGGGCTGGAGAACAAGTCCTACGAGGAATGGCTGAGGGAACTGGGTTTGTTTAGTTTGGAGAAGAGGAGACCTCATTGCTATCTATGACTGCCTGAAAGGAGGCTGTAGCAGAGTCAGTGCTTATCTCTTCTCACAAGTGACAGGTGATAGGACAAGAGGAAATGGCCATAAGTTGCACCAGGGGAGGTTCAGACTGGATATTAGGAAGAATTTCTTTACCGAAAGGGTGGTCAGGCACTGGCTGTCCAGAGAGGTGGTTGAGTCACCATCCCTGGAGGTCTTTTAAAAAGAGGTAGATGAGTTTTTGAGGGACGTGGTTTAGCGGAGGATAGGTGCAGTTGGACTCAATCATCTCAAAGATCTTTTCCAAATGGAAGATTCTATGATTCTATGAAAAGTCCAGACTTTGTATTTTATCAGCATATGCCTTTCTCAATTTCTGTTGTCACTCTTCTTCAGTAATTTCTTCCAGACTTATTTTTTTTTCCACTTCTTATAGGCATGTCAGCCATCTTCTGGTCAAAACCCTCCTTCCAATACACACTGTCAGCGAGGTACTTCCCAGATACTCTACAAAGGCATTTATTTAATAGACTCTAAGGAATATTTTACTGGATGCCCTCTGCTCAAATTTCTGATAATGCTGCAGAGCATTATCATTTGATGAAGGTAGTACATCTTTCCTGGATTAGTTTTACTTACTTTTTTAAGCTTCGTGGCATCAGAAGACATCTATCTTGTTGTTTAATTTGAAAAAAAAAGATATTGGTATAAATACAGAAAGTCAAGTGGCTCCTTGCTTCAGGGCCATTTCCACTGCTCTCAGCTCTGCCACCTGGGCTGAGTGCAATTTCTTTTGTTAAAGCTTCTCCATTCTCTACCAATAAAGCTGCAACTTTGCCTCTCTATTGTTTCCCTATGCACTGGTATAAATACAGAAAGTCAACAGAAATCCAATCCCAAACTTAATCAGACCTGGTTTTGGTTCAAAATCCTTAAACTTTGTTTGGAGAAAAGCTAAACAATGTAAAAGGGATCATTGTTAGCAACCTTTTCTAACAGACATGTTTTGAAAAGTCTAGCCTTGTCTTCTTTAGTGTATCATATATAATCTCCATATTAACTTTTCTTTTTTGATCTTTTTACTGGTAGAATAAAGTTTAACATCTTTTTAAATTGACTTTGCATACAAAACCAGAAATAAAACTAAACCCATCAATTTTTGCTTTATATCGCAACATACTTTTTGTATAAGTTACAAATAAGTTGTACTTATGCTTATCATGTACTTATCATGGACTCCATCATGCTTTGGAAAGGAATAGTTTAGGGCTGTTTTGATGAGACAGGCAATATCAATACACAGATAACTATAGTTGTTTCATTTGATTTCTCTAGTGTATGCCATATTTTCATCAGATTTCATTCTGTGATTTCTCCCATAGAATAAAACATAAAACTTTCTATTCAGATATGTCAGACTGTTGAAAGTTTTCTGTTTTCTTACTGTTATGATGGACAAGTCTGTTTTTAGGCCATTCTAAAGATGCTTAACATGAGTGACTGTGATGGATGCACTTCTATTTGAACTAACTGAACTTTGGTTCAGGCAGATTCTCAGCAAGTAGGCCTAACCAGTGAGGCTATCAGTGAGAACACTACATGAAAACAAAAAAACCCCGTGATTTGGCTGAAGACTGGACTGATAAGCGGCTGAAACTGCATAAACACAACAGAAAATCTGACTACAAATCAACCACTTAACGCTATAAATATCTGCAACCATCAGGGTCCATTGAGTTCGCTTTTCATAGCAGCTGGGTGTGCAGCAGTGATTTCCCCTTGAGTAGGAATGCCTCTCAAAGTGGATGCCTCTCAACCTTGATGCTGAGTGATCTCTTACCTGACACCAGACATCAACAGGTTGGTAAGTGACGTTTTTTGCATGCATGTAACATTGAAGATACCTATAGTAAGCTTATACAATAATCTTTGTATCCCATACTATACTTTTAGTGTAGTAAATAGTAGAGTATTGACCACCAATCCATCTGTACTTATTACATATTTTAGATATCTGATTTTACTCATTAGAACTCAATAAAGTAACTACTAGATCAGATCTGAGTGATGTCTATGACAGTGACATAATGATATCATAATGAGAAATGGATCAAGTGTGAAAATTTCAGTACAAAGTTGTGAAAGATGGTGTTATCCAGAAATTCCAAAGAAAACAAAATGTTAAGCGACACTGAATTCCCTGGGACCATTGAACAACTTCTTGTTCTTGGAGGATTCTGCTGTTCTGAAGTTGTTTTAAGTCCAGCTCTGATTTTTGTCTTTCTTCCTAGTGGTGCAGTCCTCCTTGATTGACTTGCCATGTTAAAGACCACTGATCTTTCCACTCTGATGACAAAAAGACTTGAAACAAATTGTACTTCAAGAATTAGTCACTGGTATAATAAAATTGGTAAACTAGAAGTCTGAACTCTAAGCATCGTCCAGAGCGTATTGTTTCCTTAACCAAATTTCCCTTAAAGCATAATAAAGACGCTCACTTCTATGTGCTCTGAGTTCCCCGGAATATAATTGACTTTTAACAAATCTTGAATTTTTAAAATTTGATTTAAAATAAAATCCATAATTCTAGCAGACTATTCTCCACATTACAGAGCTTCTCTTAGGACATGATTCAATAACAAGCTAACTAATTGTTTTCTGGGAAAATTACTTAAACAATACCAAAAATCCAAATGATGAGGAATGTGTCAAATCCAAAAAAAGCATTACATAGAATCAGGAAAACAGATTGCTTGACAGGATGTTAAAAATATTAAGCAATGCATTTAGGGCGTGATCAAGGAACCTGTCTGTCTTATGCAACTATACAGCTTTAATAACACCCGCATCTTTCCAATGAGAATGGCAGGTATCAGATCTTTGGACAGAAATCTAATTGCAAATCAATTGACAGTTTAGTTTCACTGAAAGATTAGGACACATATTAAATGTAAAAACTGTCCAGATGCTTGTTATTAGGTTAAAAATCAGCTCACTCTGCACCTCATATATTACCTAAAATCTAAGTAGTCAACTAGCACAGAGTCAGTATCCATAAGAAGGTTGTTCAATTTTGGCAGCAGTGTCTCTGACAGGATATTCATCTGCTTTTCTTCTTTTTTTTTTTTGTGCAGAATATGTGTATTGCGTTTATGTAGCAAGATTTTGGCTTAGGTGAGAAGATGCCAGAAGCTGCTGCCATGTCAGACAAACCCAGTTCCAGCCAGCTCCAAGATGTATCTGCCGCTGGACAAAGCTAAACCAGTCAGTGACATTGGTAGTGCCTCTGTGATAACATATTTAAGAAAGGGTAAAAACTGCTGAGCAACAACAGCTGGGAGAGAGGAGTGAGAATATGTAAGTGAAAGAACTATGCAGACACCAAGGTCAGTGAAGAAGGAGAGGGAGGAGGTGCTCCAGGCACCAGAGCAGAGATTCCCTGCAACCCACATTGAAAACCATGGTGACACCATTTGTCCCCCTGTAGCCTGTGGAGAGGATCACAGTGGAGCAGATATCCACTGTACAGTTCTTGAAGTCCCACACTGGAGTAGGTGAATGTTCTCTGAAGGAAGTTGTGACCTCGGTCACAACTGTGTTCCTGTCACAAAGTAAATTTGAAAACACGAGGGACTACAGAAAGGGAGAGTTTAGCAATCTGCCCAACCCTTTTTCTCCAACAACCTCGCAAATAAAGGAAACAAACTGCTCAGCCTGTCAGACCGCAGCAAACACTGAGCAATCCATCTTGCTCTTCACCATGTTACTTGGGCCTAAAACCCCTTTTTCTCTGATGATTTTGCAAGAATGAAAACAAACCTCCCAGCCCATCAGAGCACAGTAAAAACTGAGCAATAACACAAGGATAACTAATATCATCCAGCTTGCTCTAAACCATTTTCTTTCTCAGATTATTATCAGCAGTCTTGCCAAGATAATAAAACTTGTCTATCTTGCTGAGTTTAAATCAGAAACTACCTTTAACTCCCTCTTAAGAGTTAGTAAAATTCCTGAGACTTGTATATGTACAGACAAGACAATTTTATTAAGATTATAACAACTCTTGGTTAAATAAGGGTTTGGTGGTGGCTAGGAATACAAAACTGTTTGTGAAAATACATTGAAAGTCAAGCACCCGAGAACAGATAGGAGCGATATGCAGGAAAGAAATATGTAGTTAAGGTCAAAGTATAGAGAGGTACTAATAATTAGCTTGATGTTAAGATATATATTTAGCACACATAACACAAAGGCCTGATGGAGTCCGGGGGGAGAGGGAGATGAGGTCCAGCCCCTCAGCTGATCCCAAAAGTTTGGATGACATTTTCCCCTCACCACTTTCCGCTTTGTTTCCATTTTTATAATAACTTGCACCTTTGGGGTCGAGGTGGAGCTTGAGTGATTGAAGTCATTACATCAAACCCTGCTGATCGGTAGGAATGGTTATGGGAGTGGTTTACCTCAGAGGCAGGGAGGAGGCAGGTAGCCTTCCATGCAGAGGTGTGTTTCAGTATTATAATGATATAATGAGTACAGGTCAGCTGGAGTGCCGGATTGTCAAAGGAGCAACTGCAATTCATCTGCTTGGAAAATAATTGGGCAGTTGTACCAGTCTCCTTGCTGACCCTTGCTGATAGCGGGGGCTGTCTATGTTTGTCTCCAAATGTCCCACCCCCCATTTCACAGGTCAGTAGGTTCTTGCTGCATTCCTTTCTAATGAAAGGTGTGCTGCCCCTGTGCGCATCTCCACTGACTTTGCTTTTAAAGAAAAACTGCCCTGTACTCAGCCTATGTGTTGGGGGGGTGGGGGGTTTTAGAAGACCAAGGACATGTTCTGGGCAATCCAGAGCAGCAGGACCTTAGTCTGGCTAAGGCATAGAGATATCAGCAGGCCTTGCAAGAATGTCGTTGCTAGGACACTGAAAGAGGAATTTGGCAAGATAAACAGCCTAGCAAAGGAAAGACAAGAAAGGGGGGCGATGCACACGTGATTAAAACTAAGACCTTGAACAGGATCTGAAACTTACAACAGAAACGCCTGGATAGTAGAGACTGACCTATTGTAAAGAAGCATTATTCGAGTGAACAGCGCATGTTAACAAATCATTCTTATCGTTATGCGTGAAAGTAGATAAGAGTATATAACCATTAGCAGTAAAGCAATAAACTCGGCTTCTGTCTGATCACATTGATCGTGTGACGAGTCCGTGACTTCCATGTCAACAAGTGGCGCCCAAACAGGGACCCTCAGATGGGCATTGGATGGATCAGCCAGACAGTGATCACTGACAATGTGGGGGTGGAAGTCGGCCGAAGGTGAGTGCTGCCCCGGCACTCGTGAAGAAGTTAACACACATATAAATAGAAGGGAAATCCTGCCCTGATCAAGCAGACGGCCAGGGAGGAGATGAGGTCCACACTCTCAAAAGAAGAAGAGGCAGTGGTTAAGCTCCTCCAAACTATTCTCTCTCTGAGAGGACTCTCATATGACTCGAGCTCCTTGAAGGCTTTGCTACTGTGGGTGCAAAGCAGGAACTTCATCCCCACTATAAATGCCGCTTTTGAAATCCCAACATGGGATCAAATAGGTGAGCAATTGTGGGATGAAATTAGTAAGGGATCCAAGGAGGCGAGCAAATTTCCCACTGTGTGGAGATTGATACATGAGACTTTAAAAAAGATGAAGGCAGAACGTACAGTGACAGCCTCTGCATTTGCTGCTTTGTCGCCTGTTGAAGAAGCGCAGTCGACTACCACTCAGGTCTTTATAGGACCCACCATCCCTTTGGCAAGGAGGGGAACTAGTTCTACTCAACACTCCTCCGAAAAACAGACATCGTGCACAGTCCCTATTTCTTCTCCCAACAATTCATTTGTCACCATATGGAAACAAGAGAAGCCTCTATCAGATTCACCCAAATTGTCACCCTCCGACAAGCAAAGCGGTTGCACCCTCCGCCTCCCCCACCCACACCACCTTCCCCTTCAAGTGTGTGTGTACAACAGCAGCAATCTTTAGGGCTAGGAGATGTTCAACTACGAGAACTGTTGAAAAAACTAGAAGATTTGGAGACGCAAGTCACAAAACAACAACATGCAGGCCCACCGATAAGTTCTTTCCCCGCTCCTACTCCTGTTACGCCCCCTGTTAACCCTCTTGTTTCTGTTCCAGAATTACTTGCACCGTCATATCCGGGATTTAGGGGGGTGGAGGGGAGTGGAGGAGTTAAATGGAGAGGAATTGTAAAAGATGCAATATTAGATGGAACAGTGATACCTTCAGCTTTTCCTGCCATAACTGATGGGGGTCAGAATACTTGGGAATCTTTAGACTGGAAAATTTTGAAGGAAGCAAAATCAGCAGTGTCTCAATATGGGTTAAAATCTCCATATACTCAGTCAATTTTGCAACATATTTTTTCAAGTAATCTTTTGGTACCCCATGATTGTCGTATGATTGTACAAATGTTATTGTCTCCTTCACAGCAATTACAATTTTTTCACCACTGGCAATTATCTTGTGAACAATTAGCGGCCACCCCGCAACAACAGGGGGACCCTCTTTATGGTGTACAATTGGAAATGTTAATGGGTTCGGGTCCTTTTGCAAGGGCTGATTGGCAAGTGCAGTTTGCTACTGAAGTATTGCAAGCTAGTCAAGATGCAGCATTTAAAGCTATGATGAATGTTTCTGATGAAAAGATCTGCCCGGGTTTTACTACAATTAGGCAAGGACCGAATGAATCTTTTCCAAAATTTGTAGATAGATTACACGATGCCATAAATGGCACATCCTGATTTACATGAAGATATGAAAGCCAAAATGTTACATATGTTAGACTTTGATAATGCTAATGACAAAACTAAGCAGGCTCTTAGCACACTTCCTCGAGGCACTGGAACCGCTGCACTCTTGGAAGCAGCAGAACGCATGCTTTTTGCTAATCAAACCACTGTTATGGCTGCAGCAGTTGGAGCAGCAGTGCGACCACTGGTCGAAAAACAAAAAATTGGCACATTTTAATTATTGATTTGAAAGATTGGGTTTTTTTACAATACCGCTGCATCCTGAAGATGCAGAAAAATTTGCTTTTACGGTGCCATCAGTGAAAAAAGTGAGCCAGCAAAAAAGATATCATTGGGTAGTTTTGCCACAAGGTATGAAAAATTCTCCAACTATGTGTCAAATGTTTGTGGCATGGGCCTTACAATCATTTCGATCCAACAATCCGGATGTATTAGTGTACCATTACATGGATGATATACTAATAGCTGGAAAAGATTTTGATGCAGAAAAAACAATCAAAGAATTAACAATTACTTTAGAGGAGAAAGGGCTAAAAATTGCCCCAGAAAAGGTTCAGAAAAATGAATCTTGGTTGTATTTGGGATGAATTATTACAGGTGGATGTATTAGACCACAAAAATTGAGCCTAAAAACAGAAATAAAGATTCTTACATATGTCCAAAAACTTTTCAGAGATATACAATGGGTAAGATCAACATGTGGTATTACTAATGATGACTTAGCCCCGTTAATGCCTTTATTGGGTACCACTAGTAATGCCAATGAGAAAAGACAATTAAATGAGGAACAAAACCAGACATTAAACCTTATAATTGAAAAGGTTCAACAAGGAATAGTAGCAAGAAAGACTGAAGAGAAACCTTTACAGCTAATGATTGTTAACTCTTCAAAATAGCGTAAATATCCTTTAGGAATAATCGGTCAAGAGAATCATAATAAATGGTCAGTTTTAGAATGGATTTTTACAGCATATACTCCAAAGACTACGGTGATAACATGTATAGAACTAATACCCAATTTGATAATAGAAGGAAGACAAGGAATCATTGATATATCAGGTTTAGACCCCGAATCAATATATATACCTATCAGTAGTACTTCTTTATATTGGTTATTAGCAAATTCAGAATTAATACAAATAGCCTTAGCTGACTACCAAGGAATCGTTACTGCATATTATCCTTCCGAAAAATGGCTGTCATTAATACAATCACAGGATTTAGAAGAAGCACCATATAGATCTGAAACACCAGTGGATGGCTTGACAATTTTTACAGATGCAGGAAGGAAATCTAGAAGAGGAGCAATTACTTGGAAAAAAGATGGTCAATGGCACCATCATATTTTAGGTGGGGTCATTGAGGACTCTTTGCAAACCTTAGAATTACGAGCGGTTATATGGGTTATTCAACGTTGGCAATCTGTACCGATCAATGTAATTTCAGATTCATTATATGTTGTAGGTACTGTTAATAGGTTAGAGAGAGGAATGGTTAAATCAGTACAAAACAAAACTTTACATATGTTGTTGTTACAATTGTTACATTTATTATCTCAAAGATCTTGTTCATATTTTGTTACTCACATTCGGAGTCATCAATTTAATAATGGGTTATCTATTTGTAATAATATTGTTGACCAGTTGGTAGCAGTTGTCCAAACAAATTAGGTCAATTTATTTGAGCAAGCCCGGTTCTCTCACGAATTTTTTCATCAATCGGCTAAAATGTTGGCCGGACAATTTAATTTGTCACAGAATGATGCACATGGTATAGTGTAATGTTGTCCAGCACGCCAAAAAGAAGGGTTTGGCTTGGTCATTGGAGTTAACTCACGTGGATTACAAGCCTTACAACTATGGCAAATGGCTGTTACACATATCCCAGAATTTGGACGCTTGAAATATGTACATGTATCTATAGATACTTTTTCTCATGCAATATGGGCAACTGCGCAGTCTGGAGAAGCAGCCAAGCACGTTATTAAGCATATGCATGTAGAGATT
The DNA here is from genome assembly GCA_033558185.1 of Dromococcyx pavoninus. NCBI lineage: Eukaryota > Metazoa > Chordata > Aves > Cuculiformes > Neomorphidae > Dromococcyx > Dromococcyx pavoninus. Next base: position 798,098 of record JAUMJL010001123.1, on the reverse strand, counting down.
GCTGCTTTAGGTGTCCCACGAGAGGTAAAAACGGATAATGGTCCAGCGTATGTATCTCAAACATTTGCACGTTTTTGTCAAACATGGGGCATTCATCAGCTCACTGGCATTCCCCATTCTCCGACTGGACAAGCCATTGTTGAACGTGCTCACGCCACGCTGAAATCACTTTTGCAAAAACAAAAAGGGGGAACTGCAGGGGAGGCTCCTGCAGAACGATTTGCAAAAGCGCTGTATGTGTTAAACTACTTACGCCTCACAGGAAATCGAGTATCACCACCTATTATAGTGCATCAAGTATCAGTACAATCGGGAATTGAGAATTCAGAGTTAATTAAAGTACAATATAAAGACTTGCAAACTGGAGAATGGAAGGGGCCAGTGGAGTTAAAAATGACTGGTAGAGGATATGCTTGTGTTTTAACAGATACTGGTCCAAAATGGATTCCAGCACGATGGGTCAGACTTTGGCGATCCTCTTGATTTACAGTGTGAACACAGCCATTCTCTGGGTGGTTTCACAACCAAAGACGAATGTATGGGTAGCAATAACTAACATCACAAACCAGGATACATTATGTTAATCCATGTTAAGTCCAGAAAATCCCTTTTCTACCTGTTTAGTAGGACTACCCATACATGAGTGGTAACAACCCAAGAACTTCAGGAATTGGAACTCTTAGGATCAGTTAATGCTACACAAGAGATTTATAGAAATGCAACAGCTTGGTGTAATTATACAAGTTCAAACATATCTCGATCAAGTAATGCACCTATGGCATTACCATAAGGTGTGTGGAGATAGGGCCTGGGCAGGTATCCCATCAAAAATTAGTGGAGGGCCATGTATTCTGGGCAGGCTAACTTTATTAACTCCCAACACAACCATGATACATGATCACTTAAAGAAATCACAGAAGATTAGGAGAAAACACGACACATGCATTTACAGCAAATTGTAATGGGAATGTTACCTTTTGGGATACCTCTCAAATTTGGGTAGCATCATTTTTTGCACCTGGAGTAGGTGTTGCTGCAGCATTGCAAAAATTAACTAATTTAGGTTGTTAGCTTAGTGAGTAAACTAATACCACTTCCTTGGCTCTTTTAGGATTGTTAAGAGATGTTGATAGTGTTAGACATGCTACATTATAAAATAGAGTTGCTATTGATTTCTTATTACAAAATAGAGCTTCTATCGATTTCTTATTCTTAGTACAAAGTCATGGATGTGAAGAATTTGAAGGAATGTGTTGTATGAATTTATCAGATCTCTGAATCAATTCACAAGGCAATTCAACAGCTAAAGAATGGGGTTAAACAACTACAGATGAATAATGACTGGAGTTTACCTGGATGGTTAATAGCAATTATAAAAATGGGATTGATTATTTTAGTCATGATATTAATGATGATTGTACCATGTTTAATGCAATATTTAATACAAATGTTGGAAAAAACCATGAATCAGATCTGGATTGCCTAAAAACAAAAAGGGGGATTTGTGGGGTTTTAGAAGACCAAGGACATGTTCTGGGCAATCCAGAGCAGCAGGACCTTAGTCTGGCTAAGGCATAGAGATATCAGCAGGCCTTGCAAGAATGTCGTTGCTAGGACACTGAAAGAGGAATTTGGCAAGATAAACAGCCTAGCAAAGGAAAAACAAGAAAGGGGGGCGATGCACACGTGATTAAAACTAAGACCTTGAACAGGATCTGAAACTTACAACAGAAATACCTGGACAGTAGAGACTGACCTATTGTAAAGAAGCATTATTTGAGTGAACAGCGCATGTTAACCAATCGTTCTTATTGTTATGCGTGAAAGTAGATAAGATAGAGTATATAACCATTAGCAGTAAAGCAATAAACTCGGCTTCTGTCTGATCACATTGATCTTGTGACGAGTCCGTGACTTCCGCATCAACAGGGGGGAGTACTCAGAAAACTTTTGACAAGTGGAAAAAAATTCTACAACTCACAAAGAGTTATAAAGCAGGTATGTTTAATGTGGTGCTGGGTCCAAGGGGGATCACTCCTCCTAACTTGCATGCCAGGGGGGCAAGCAACCAGCTATTTATTTTACATAAATGTACATATTCATTAGATTTCCAAGAATAGGCAGAGTTATTACAATTAGTTCCAGGAACTCATTATCATAAGTTCCCTCCCACTTATGCCTGTGTACTGTCATCTGGTGGTCTTCTTTGGGGGTCGTCAGGATGAAGTAAGCAGTCCTCCTCACTGTTGAACTTTGTACCTTTAGTCCATGCGCATGCTCTGTCAGACTTTGCTGTTTTGCCAAACTGCAAAGCTAGCTGGAACCAGTTTTGTTTCTCTCCAGGATCCCGTACACAAAGCAATTCCCACTGTTCTGCCGAGTTATTAGCTCCTTATCTCAGTTTCTTCAGGTGCATGAGATACTGCTTAGCTGAACTAAAATCCCCTTATCAAGTCCCCCCTTTTCTTGTCCCTTAGCAAATTCTTTTGCTATACTGTTCTGTTCTGGTTGAGAGTCTTGGTGAAATACTTGCCACTTTCAGCCTTTCTTCTCAGTTGATGTCTTTTCCATTCTTCATAACTATCACCTGAACGCATACATATCCACATAAAGCAATGTAACTTACAACAAATTAACATCCCCAATGCTATTATGATTATACATGTAACAAATAATTGCTTTAACCATACTAAATTAAGTAGCCAAGATGTGAGTTTTTCTAAAAGGTCGGCAATCCCAAATGAGGTGTCGTCTTCAGCCACTTGGTGTAAGACTTTTGCGTGGTCCCAAATTCTCTGAATGTCAAGTTCTATCTTACCTGTTTTGTCTATATGGGTACAACAGCTGTTTTTAATTAAAGTACATACTCTTCCCATGTGAGCCATTATTATATCTAGAGCCATTCTATTCTGAAGGATTACTTTCTGCAAGGATTGTATCTCTCGGTCTAAATGAGAGAGAGAGCATCAGCAATTGTGCTTGCTATTGTTTCCATTTCTGCCGAAATATTGACTATAGCTTGTTCAAGCTGTGCCACACCCAAGGTGGGGAATAAGGCTCTAACAAAGTTATGAAATCCAGTACTATATTGGATCAAGGGATTAAGGACAGCTTGTCTAATTTTTCTTTAAGTCTCTCACACAATATCTGTCAAGCTATCTTTGTGAAACATCTGCAGGGGAGGAGCTAAATACCCGATCATGCATTCACCTGTCCAATTTGATGGTAATTGTTTTCAGGCTTTTCCATCCCCACACAGCCACCAATGCCTGTCGGGTAAATTGCAGATGGCAGTTATTTTTCTACTGGAGTCTCTAGTAGTCCTTGCTTCTAAATAATCTGCCCACTTTCTTTCATTCTCTCCTGGAGGTTTTGTATAGGTAACTTTACCTGTATCTAGATTTTGGACCATGCTCTTAACCAAGGGTATTGTGGTACAATTACCTTCACTGGTTTTGTGAAAGGTTCCCAGAAATGGCCCTGAGGTGTTATATTTTATGTATGGTACTGATTGGTTCACCAAAATTAAATAAAAGGACTCTAATTCCAACAAGGAATTTTTCGTTCGACCCTGATGTCAGGTATTCAACATTTTGTTTGGGTTTATCTATGTCCAATTGCTCATTGGGATTCCAAGAAGAGGAGAACTAAAATCATCAGCTTGGCCACATATCCAGCAACTACGACTCTTGGTATGCTTCACAAGGCTCTGGATTAAAGAAACATAAGCATCGGCATTAAAAACTGCATTTGTTAAACTATGAAATCTCATTAATATACGAGTGATCAATAGTCTTTTCGTTGGAGATGGAGCCTTAAAGGGCCGGTCTGTCTGGCTGCCCATTGCTGTCTCGGCTCTCTCTTAAGTCTTGCATGGTGAATCCAGGAAGAAACTTCTTTTACCTTGACTACCGTGTGTGTTGTTAGCAGAACTTGAAATGGTTCATCCCATTTAGGCTCTAAAGGTGAGTCTGAAAGAGATCTGATATATACATAATCACCTGGTACAATATTATGAATTGGTCTGTCAAGCCTGTGGGCGTGAGTACCCAGGACCAATTTTTCAACCTCCCAGAGTAGTTTTTGTAAACTTATCACATAGTCAGTTAGCACTTCAGTACTAACTTGTGTTCCTGCCTGCACTATATAAGGTCTTCCATACAGTATTTCAAAAGGGCTTAGCCCCTCCTTGGTTTTAGGTTTTGTTCTAATTCTCAAAATAGCCATCAGTAGTGACTGAGGCCAGGTCCATCCGGCTTCCTGTCCTAGTTTTACAATTTGTAATTTAAGAAGGTGGTTAATTTTTTTCCACTTGGCCACTTGCTTGTGGTCTATAAGGGGTATGTAATTGCCAATCTATTCCCAAAAATTTACTAATTTGCTGAGTGACTTTTGCTACAAAGTGTGGTCCCCAATCTGAGGACATGACTGCCGGAACCCCGAATCTGGGTACAATTTCCTGCACCAATGCCTTAGTCACTTCCCTGGCTTTATTTGTTCGTCAGGGGAATGCTTCTGGCCAACCTGAAAAGGTGTCAGTCAAAACAAGTAAATATCGGAACCCCCTTTTCTTGGAAGTTCCAAAAAATCAGTTTGCCACCATTGCCCAGGAAGATTCCCTTTTCCTGTTTGTCCCAATGTAACCTTTCGAGTTGTTTGGGGGTTATTTGGTAGGCATACCTCACATTGTTATGTCACCTATTTGATAGTTGTGTACAAATTCCAAGCCATAAATGCATTTGCTTAGATATTTATATAGGGCTTCAGTTCCCCAATGTGTCTTTCTATACTCGGCCGTGATTACAGCCCAGAGCAATGTAAAGGGTACTATTATTTTCCCTTGTGGTGTTTTAGTCCATTCATTTTCATCTGTTTTTCCATCTAGATCCTTAATTAGCTTCTGATCCTCCTTTGAGTACCTAGATTCACTGCTACTTTGATCAATTTGAATTTTACCGTCTGGGGACAAGAACTGCAATTCCACTGTGCCCTCTTTGGCCACTCTCTTGGCTTCACGGTCTGCCATGGAGTTACCTATTTCTTGAGTCGCAGTCCCCTTCTGATGAGCTTTGAAGTGCATGATGGTTACTTTTTCTGGTAATTGAACTGCTTCCAACAATTTGAGAATCTCCTCAGCGTGCTTTATGTGTTTTCCTTGGGTGGTAAAATCCCCTTATCACTTTAGGGCCCCCATTCCTCCCCACACTTAGCCTTATTCCTGCATTTAGCTTTATTTATTCCCACAGATCCCATGGAGTGGAGCCCATGCTGGAGCAGGTTTTCTGACAGGACCTGTGGCCTCGTGGCAGACCCACACTGGAGTAGTCCATTCCTGAAGAAGAGTATGAGGAGGAAAGAGTGACAGAGACAATGTGTGATGAACTGACTGCAACTCCTATTTCCTGTTCCCCTATGCCGCTCAGGGGGAGAAGATAGAAGAAGTGAGCCTCAGAAGAAGGTGGGGGTGGGGGGAAGGTGTTCTTTAGATTTTGTTCTTATTTCTCATTATCCTACTCTATTTGGCAATATATTCAATTAATTTTCCCGAGTCAAGTCTGGTTTGCCTGTGACAGTAATTTCTGAGTGATCACCCTGTCTGTATCTCGATACATGAGCTTTTGTCCTATTTTTCTCTTTGTGTCCTGTTGAGGAGGAAGAGTGGAAGAGCAGCTTGGTGAGCACCCGGCATCCAGCCAAGGTCAACCCACCACAAACTGGTTACTTTCTTTTCTCATTTCTGGTATAAAGAGGCATGGGTATTTTGTTAAAGCATTTCTTAGAAATAAATGCAACATTTTGGCTTCCACAGATGGAGATTTTGTATTCTGTATATTAGAAATTCACACTTTTATACCTGAAGATATGCTGCTACTCTATTCTAGAAATATGATCTTTTCAAAACTATGCATTTTACACAACTCTACTAAAAAAATGATCTTTATTATGACAGTGATTAACACTACAGTTTGCAACAAGGAAGCAAGCCACCCAGTCAGCAATATTCCACCTATATGGCTTAAAAGTTTATTCGGCCAATTGTCTTCTGCATCCTCTCCAAGATCCCGAGCTTGTTGGGCAACAGCCCAAATTTGTTCTATCTGCTTATTAAAATCTTCTGTTACATCTGGGATATGGATGCCACAATGATCTGAGTCCACTTTCAGATCCCCACAAACTCCATACTCTTTGGCCATCGATAAATCTAAAACCAGGTGGAGTTGTAACACTGCCTTATTATTGCCTTGTATGTGCTGACCGATCAATTCAAATCCTTTGGCAACAGAATTGGCCAGTGTTTCCACTTGCCACGTAAGATTCTCAATTAGAATCCAATTTTCCAGTGTAGTCAGTGGATCTGCTCAGCTCTCGCCAATTATCCTCATCACTGGCTCTTTTGGTTTTTCTCCAATACCGAGAGTTTATAGAACTTTGCTTCCAGATAGGGCAGAGTGTCAGGAGGCCTAAAGTTACAGGTGTATTTTCTTCAGTAAAAGATAATCTGGTAGTCCAGGACCCACTTCCCATTACCCATATGCTGTATCCAGGGGCTGGTACTTTGGCCTGTAAACAGTTGGAGGTGTTGATACGGGTTTCTCACAGTTCTAATGCCCTATTTATAACAAAGGGAAGGCTGTTATTACATCTGCCCCTGACAAAGTTACATGTGATTTTCTGTGTACAGTTCCAGGACAACTTGGGGTAATCACATTTATCTTTCTCTCCCCATCTAAAGCACAAATTCAGGGAAGAAATATATCTCCAATCTCCTTGTAACTTTTTATCCCAAGTCCCATAATCTTTTCTCAAGATGTTGCATTCTGGTAATCCAGTCATGTCACTGCTGCGATTGGTAACACATAGGATCATTAATCCAGCAGCGACTCGTGCCTCACTGTATCCTGCAACCCAGTCTAAGAAATGATGGTCTAATGAGGCGGACCCCTTTGGGCAAGGAGTGTTAGCACAATGCCCCAAACCAGTCTTGTTACTTCCCAGCCTCCAAAGTGTTGCATTCTGCAGTACATCACTCCCTCTTTATCTGCATAGGTTTTTGCTATCTAAATAATAGCTCACGTTAGCCTGTTTTAGCAATTTGGTGACATTATCCAATTTTTGAAGATTCATAAAATTTAATGGAATAATTCCCCAAGGTATGGGGTGTGAGATAGAATGTGGCATGGGGAGGCAGGCTGTCATGCTAGACAATCTATTAATTTTACTAAAACCTTTTATTAATTCCAATATGCTGTTGTCATTCCAATTCACCCCTTTTCCCACAGTTATTGTTGCAATGACAGTCATTTGAAATATAACCCCAAAATTCATTGCGATCAAACTTTTTGAATCCTTATCTTTAGTGGGTTCCCTGAGTCCCATTGGATTTTCCACTCAGGTTTCGGTACCTGCTCAGTTCCCATGTGGTGAGCAGTTGGGGATTGTTGTTCCGCGGTCCATGAAGCAGGAACCTTCTTAATCCATGCATAATGAATCCAGGGTTCTTTTCCAGCCAGCTTCACAGCTGTGTATGTAGTTAAAAGTACCTGGTACGGTCCTTTCCACCTAGGAGTTAATGGTTCCCAGTCCCAGGACTTGACATACACCCAGTCTCCAGGCTGGAAAGGATGTGCTGGAATATCAAGCTCTGGGGCAGGGGTGTCAAACTCACGACTCCTGCCGTTCTCCTGCTCCTGCAGCATAACGCGTGTCACACGCTACACGTGACCAGCACGCTGGCAGGAACATAGGGGAAGGAGCTCGGCGCTGCCACCGGGTCAAAACAAGGTGCTGGGTTGGATAAAACAAGGTGGAGGGCCGGATTCGGCCCACGGACCGTGAGTTTGACACCCCTGCTCTAGGGATTTGATAACAGCCACAAATTTTTGCAATTCCTGGAGAGTCTTTACTAAAGATATCAAATAGTTAATAATGTCCAAATTCCCTTTGACAGTGATATCTCCTGGGATGTGTGGCATCTAATAAGACCTCCCATACAATATCTCATACTGGCTAAGGCCTCCTATTTGAGGTTCAATTTGAATTCTCAATAATGCTAAAGACAGAGCTTTTACCCAGGTCATAGAGGTTTCCTGACATATTTTACTCAACTGCAGCTTCAAAGTATAATTAATTCTCTCCACTTTCCCACTAGACTGAGGCCTACAAGTTGTATGCAAATATCAAGATATTCCCAAAATACTACTCAGTTGTTTAATCACTTCTGCAAGAAAATGAGGACCCCTGTCCAAAGACATTCCTAAAAGCACCCCAAACCTCAGAATAATTTCTTAAGCAGAACTTTACCACTTCTCTTGCCTTATTGGTGCGAGTGGGGAAAGCCTCTGGTCGGTTTGAAAAGGTATCTGCTAAAATTAGAATGTATTTATATGCTTCTTTTCAGGGTAACTCAGTAAAACCTATTTGCCAGTAATCTCCAGGGGAATTTCCTTCCTTAATATTCCCAAGCATTACTTGATTAATGGTATTGGCATTGTTGCTTTGGTATACTCCACACTTTTCCATAACTGAACGAACAATTTCCGTCATGGCCTTTCCTATAACTACTTTCTTTAAGTGTTTTAAAAGATTTTCTGCTCCCCAATGTACTTTATCATATTCCCTTTTGGACAATTCCCTTAAAAGAAAAGGAGGGATTACCACCTGCCCAGTGGATGTGACAAACCACCCACTCTTTTGCTCCTTTGCCTGTAATCAATCTAAGGTCCTTATTATCATATCTAGGAGCTGTTTCTGGCAATTTTATTTCTTTCTCTGTAACTAAAGCCATGTTGCCTGTTTCAGAAGCCTCTTTAGGAGGTTTATAAGCCAATTGATTTCTCAGACCAATATCAGATTTTTCCAATTGATGTGCCTTACAATGCATAATAGTCGCTTCTGTAGGTTTCTGAATACTGACTAGTAATTTTTTAATTTGTTCTGTGTGCTTGATTCCAGTCAAAAAGCCCCTTCTTTTTCCATATGGCTTCATGGGCATGTACAGCTCCAAAGGCATATTTAGAATCTGTCCATATATTGACTCTCTTGTCTCAACTCAAATCCAAGGCCCTGGTTAGGGCCACTAATTCGGCTTTTTGAGCAGAATTTGATGATGGCAAAGCATGAGCTTCCACTACAGAGCTTATTGTCGCAACTGCATACTCTAACAACTTTTTACTTTCTAGCACAGAACTGCTCTCATCCGTAATTAATTCCCAATCTGGACTCTCAAGTGGTTGATGTTTCAGGTCCAGGCAGCTGGAATAGACTTCTTCAATCATCTGCAAACAATCATGCTCAGGAGTCCCTTCTATATAGTCAGTAGAAAGAAGCACTGCCAGGTTAACAACCGAGGTGGTCCTAAGAAGGACATCATCTTGTTCCAATAATACCACTTGGTACTTTAACATCCAGCTAGGAGAGAGTCAATGTCCTCCTTTTTGTCCCAGGGCAGTGATGACCATATGTGGTACATATACCGTCATTTTCTGAACCATTGTATATTTGCAGGCTTCCTGGATCAATATTACTGTAGCAGCGACTGCTTTCAGACAGTTTGGTCACCCTTGGCTGACACTGTCCAGCTGTTTTGAGAGATAGACCACTGCACATTGTTGTTCTCCTAGAAATCGCGATAGGACTCCCAGGGCTGTCCCTTCAGAGAGTGATAGTGAACGGTGTCTCATCCAGTTGGCAGCCGGTCACCAGTGGTGTCCCCCAGGGGTCGGTGTTGGGACCGGTCTTGTTTAACAACTTTGTTGATGATCTGGATGAGGGGATTGAGTCCATCCTTAGCAAGTTCACAGACGATACTAAGCTGGGAGGAAGTGTCAATCTGCTGGAGGGTAGGAGGGCCCTACAGAGGGACCTTGACAGACTGGAGAGATGGGCTGATTCCAATGGGATGAAGTTTAACAAGTCCAAGTTCCGGGTTCTACACTTTGGACACAACAACCCCATGCAGAACTATAGGCTGGGGACAGAATGGCTGGAGAGTAGTCAAGTAGAAAGAGACTTGGGAGTGATGGTGGACAGGAAACTCAACATGAGCCAGCAGTGTGCCCAAGTAGCCAAGAGGGCCAATGATATCCTGGCCTGCATCAGGAATGGTGTGGCCAGCAGGACTAGAGAAGTTATCATCCCCTTATACTCGGCACTGGTCAGGCCGCACCTTGAGTACTGTGTCCAGTTCTGGGCCCCTCAGTTTAAGAGAGATGTTGAGATGCTGGAGTGTGTCCAGAGGAGAGCAAAGAAGATGGTGAAGGGGCTGGAGCACAAGCCCTATGAGGAGCGACTGAGGGAGCTGGGGTTGTTTAGCCTGAAGAAGAGGAGGCTCAGGGGAGACCTTATTGCTCTCTATAACTACCTAAAAGGAGGTTGTAGGCAGGTAGGGGTTGGTCTCTTCTCTCAGGCAACCAGTGACAGAATAAGAGGACATGGTCTCAAGCTTCGTCAGGGGAGGTTTAGGCTTGATATTAGGAAAAAATTTTTCACTGAAAGGGTGATTCACCAATGGAATGCACTGCCCAGGGGGGTGGTGGAGTCATCGTCCCTGGAGGTGTTTAAAAACAGATTGGATGAGGCGCTTAGTGCCATGGTTTAAATGATGAGTGGGTGCTAGTGTTGGGTCATAGGTTGGACTAGATGATCTCAGAGGTCTTTTCCAACCTTGTGATACTGTGATACATCTTTCATGGGTGAAAAGCTCAAGAGGCTTTGTCAAGTCTGGGAGCCCAAGTGCTGACACTTTCATTAAAGAGAATTTCAAATATTTGTAGGCTGTTTTGCTATTATCAGTCCAATACAAATGTTGAGGGAGTGATGTCATTAATACCTTATACAAAGGCTTTACTAATAGCTCATAATTTGAAATCCAGAGCCGACACCATCCCACCGTCCCAAGAAAGGTTCTCAACTCACGGACTGTCTGGGGTTCTGGGAGTTGACAAAGAGCTTCTTTTCTTTCCATTCCCAAGTGTTCTTGTCCTTGTTGTCTCTTAAATCCAAGGTAAGTCACAGTTCTTCACATCACCTGATCCTTCTCTTTGGAAACTCTGCATCCACTTAGTCCCAAAAAGTTTAAAAGACTTATAGTCAGCTGCAAACAATCCTCTCTAGTAGTTGTAGCAATAAGGATATCACATCCACACACTGTAATATTTTTCCCCCATGATTTTCCATATTTCAAGTTCTTTGGCTAATTGATTTCCAAAAATTATTGGACTGTTTTTAAATCCTTGGGGTAGAATAGTCCATGTATACTGAGTTTTTCTGCCAGTTTCAGGATTTTCCCATTCAAAAGCAAAAAGCTCTTGACTTCCCTTTTCAAGGGGAATGCAGAAAAAGGCATCTTATAAGTCTAACACTGTAAACCAACCCTGTTTTTCAGTTAAAGCTGTTAAAAGAGTATATGGATTCGCATCCACTGGATGTATGTCCTGAACCATTTGATTTATTGTTCTAAGATCCTGTATAAATGGTAATCCTTACCATTTGCCTTTTAGCTGGTAAAATCAGGGTATTATATTTTGACTCACATTCAACTGTCTGTATTTTAAAAGCTTCTGAAATACAGGCACCAGTCACCATCAAGCTTCCAACTTCAAAGGATATTTTTTCATTCTTACCGGCAGTGCTCCTGGTTTAAGATTAGATCTTACTGGCTTCACCATTTTGTATCTCCCCAGTACCTCTCCAGCCCACACAATCAGAATTGCTGCTTCTTCCACCTCCTGTGGGATCACTGTTCCTTATGTGTTGATAGCCTGTAATAACAATGCTGTAGTCTCTATGTATTTAGATTCAGATATATAGATCTTCACCCTTTTTTCCTTAAACCAAATTTGAACTTCTAATTTCTCAAGCAAGTCCTTTCCTAATAACAGCTTTGGAGAGCCTGGCAAATACAAAGCCTGATGTGTTACCCATTGTTTTCCTAATTTAAATTTCGAAGATTTGAAAAAATGACCAGCTTTCCCTGGCTCCCATCGCACCAATAATGCTTATATTTTATTATATATTTATATTTTATTGTATATATTATTATTATTGTTATCCTTTCTAAGTATTCGATACAGAATATGCAGCCCTGCTGTCCACAGAAGTTCAATTTCCTCTTCGCTCAACTTGATTTTAACCAGAGGTTCTGCAGAAAATTCCTCAGGTCTCCTTCAGTCCTGTTCTACAGAGAATAGTGGATTTGGAGGGGTACCTTGATTCAAAAAAGGGCATCCCTGCTTTCAATGCCCCTCCTTTTTACGATAAGCACATTGATTTTCTCCTGACTATACTGAACTTCCTGTGGTAAGGGGCTCCAGTCTTGACCCCTTCCCCTATATCCTCCCTTATAACCTCCTCTTCCATGATTGCTTCCTTTCAACACTGCTATGTGTCAACTATTTACAGCTTCCTTTTGAGCATCCCTATTTCTATACGAAGTCCAAGCCACATCTAGCAGCTTTCCCAAATCCCATGCCTCTGCACCTTGCAGTTTTTGTAACTGTCTTCGGATATCATCTGAGGACTGCCCTATAAATAATGGGGCCAATTGTCCTTTCCCCTCCTCTGAATCAGGATCTATAGTAGTAAATTTATACTCAGCTTTCTTTAACCGATTCATCAAGTCAGTTAGTGACTTCTTTCTATCCTGTTTAACTTCATATAATTTTGACCAACTAATAGCTTTAGTTATCGCATTCTGTATTCCAAAAAAAATCAATTTCAGATAGTGTGTCAGGAGTTGTCTATTTACATCCACATTAGGATTTCAGTTTGGATTTACAGAGGGAAAATTATTCTCTACTGTCCCCTGTAGAGTTCCTGATGCAACCTGCGCTTCCACTTGCAATCTAGCCACCCTCTTAATAATTTCTCTCTCTGTCTTATCAAACATCACCTGCATTATTGCCTCAATATCTTTCCAATCCGGATCCTGAGTTTTAATCCTCATTTTGAAAGCACTTGCTGCCTGATCAGAATTGTCTTTATAATTCCCAGTTGCCACTTTCCAGTTATTAAGGTCAGCAATTGAAAAGGGAACCTTAACAATTACTGGCCCTTCATTCCCCATGGCTTGCTGCAGGGGAACCTGGATTACTTCTCCTTGCCTAATCCTTGTTCATCCTTCTACTGGACTAAAGCCTGCAGCTCCCCAAGGGTTATCCTGGGCACCACTCACTTCCCCCGCTTCAGGATTTTCATTTTGGGGTCCACCAAGACAGTGCCTGGGAGCTATCATTAGTTCAATATCGTCGTCATCTCTCTGCTGTTCAGATAGTTTAAACATCTCTGACTGATACCACAGGCAGAACGACATCTTTTCAAAACCTTTCCTTTATCCTTTTCTAAGGCTAGTACCAGGGGATTGCTAGGCACCAAATTTATACCATGCTGTTTCTGTCATTCAGGGTGATTCTACAACATATAAAACATATACTGGAGAGTGTCCAGAGAAGGGCCACAAAGTTGGTGAAGGGTCTAGAGGAGAAATCATATGAGGAGTGACTGAAGTCACTTGGTCTATTCAGCCTGGAGAAGAGGAGACTGGGGGGAACCTCATAGCCATCTACTGTTTCCTCACAAGGGAAGGAGGAGGAGCAGGCGCTGATCTCTTCTCTCTGGTGACCAGTGATAGGACTCAAGGGAATGGCAGGAAGATGTGTCAGGGGAGGTTTCCATTCGATATTAGGAAGAGGTTCTTTACCCAGAGGGTGGTGGAGCACTGGAACAGTGGAGCATTTGGACAATGCCCTCAGACACATTGTGAATGTTGGGATTGTCCTATGCAGGGATAGGAGATGGACTTGATGATCCTTGTGGGTCCCTTCCAACTCATGTCATTCTATGATTCTATTCTATCCGAATACATAATTTCATCTCATTTTTGTTCTCTTCGTAAAAAAAAGGCATTAATTGCAATAAAGTATTATAATTCAGTGACCCATTAACAGGCTATCGTTATCCTTCATCTAATTTATACAACAATCACCACTGATTACAGTATTTAATTAAATTTTCTTTTGTTACTGGAGCTTCTGAAGGCTCCCCTAACTACTTTCCCAAAGGGAATTTCTTTCCAACACCAACACCTCCTTGTGATGAACCCACTTCCATATAACAAACAGGGGATTATGAACAGATCACAAATTCAAACAGATGGCAATTACATCCCCTGCAATCTCAAGATTTTAGACAAAACAGGTCAGCAAACCATGTCAAAGTCAGTTTACACAAAACAAAGCAGCAAACCATGCCAAAGTCAGTTTCCTAAACAAAAAAATTGGGACTCTAACCCCTCACACAGACAATCACCAATCACACAGACAATTACAAACCACAAGCAAACCAAACCCAAAATTACTATTATGTGCCAAAACTGGAGACTCTAACCCCAACCCCGAATCCGAATTATATACCAAATATATACCAAATATATACCAAATATATACCAAATATATACCAAATATATACCAAATATATACCAAATATATACCAAATATATACCAAATATATACCAAATATACCAAAGTTGGGGAGTCTAACCCCAAGCCCAACCCTGCAAGGGCTTTGGCCTCCAACTTATGAGCAGGCAACCAAGCCAAGATCCAGAAAGGATGCTTTAATTCTTTAATTATTACCAGTGGAATTCTTGCTCCCAAGATGCAGTCGGGGGGGGGGGGGGGGGGGGACGGACGACAGGGGACGGGACGTTCCCCTTGAGAAGTTCTCGATTGCTGGCTTGACCCTGACAGATCTGGAATCCTGAAAGCAAGTCCCATCTGGGGTGCCAAATGATACAGAAAATGCCAGCAAATAAACTCTCTAAGTCTCATTTTGGAGTTTTAGAAAGCAACATCCTTTATTACAGCGCTGGATGCGTTGAGGAATGACTTCCATCAATCATGCATAATGAGATGAGAGCTGGTTACAAAATATATTTCCCATCTACATGCATATGTATAATGTTTCCCCCCAAAAATTATGCATATCCTGTTACTTTTCAAGGACTAATTTTAATGTTATTATGAACTTCACAATAGCCAAATCTCCACTAACTGGAACAGTACCAGTTCTCTGTCTGACCTTACATGCTTTAGGTAGAGAGAGAGACTATAAACAAATAAAGATGATTACAGAAGAAGACACATCCATTCAGTACATATCATACTTAACACAAAACGTTATCATTTCTCAAGAGAACAGTGTCTGGAAAAACACGGTTTAAAAAGAACATGCTATCAAAGGGAAATTCTGTCTGTACTTTTCAGAAAATGCAGTTACTTAAACGAAACTTATCCCCATTGTTTGACAGCTTATTGGGAGTAGCATGGAAGTCTGCCATTTTTCCAATCATGTTATGTACCACTGGATGGCAAATTTTTGTGAGACTCCAAATTCCTACCTGAAAAAATGTTATGCAGCGGAACAACTACATGGAACCAACTATAGTCTGCATGAAGAAACAGACGTTGAAAACACTATTGATATGTTTATCTCTCTTAATTTTAGATATTGGTATGACTGTCACTACAAAATCTCTGAGTCTGCACATGTAGTTGTCCTTATAAAACTGTTGTGACACAGGAAAGTGATGATTTTCCCCTTGTACAGCATAACAAATGAAACACTGTGGATTTAGATGCTGTCTACATGAAAAAAAATACAGAAGCATGTCTTTTGCAGAAGAAACAATTTAATGGTCGTTATAGGGGAACTATGTGGGATTAAGCTTTACTTCAAAGAAATTACTTCATTCATAAACCATAATAATTATTCAAGATCCAGAAGTGGATCCATGTGAACTGCATGTAGTTCAATAAGGCCAAGTGCAAGGTCCTGCACCTGTATCAGGGTAATCCCCAGTATCAGTACAGACTGGGGGATACAGGGATTAAGAGCAGCCCTGCAGAGAAGGATTTGAGGATACTGGTAGATGAAAAGCTGGACATGAGCCGGCAATGTATGCTTGCAGCTGTAAAGACCGACTTCTTTACTTGTATTTGTTGTGTCTTAAACATTGTCTGAGTGCGGGGCTGTGTGCGCCTGAGGGGATTATCCTGTGGCTCCTGATTAACAATGAGAGGGGAGAAGGGGGAGGGTCTAGAAGCCGCACTACTCCCCCTCAACCCACTGTGGATCAGCTAACTGTCCCGGGCAGCTGCTGCAGAGGAAGGAGGGGGAGATGCGGCAGCAGGCATTGCACACACACCCTCCTCCCCCACCTGGCTGCACATGTGCACCCAAAGGGTTCACACAGAGGTTATTCTGGCAAGAGTGTTTTGAACTGCCAGTGACCCTGGAGCCCCCAGCCCCAGTTCCAGAACTTTCCCAAAGGAACTTCTGCACATGCCCTGATTTGAGAACTTTCACAGCAAGACCACCCCTCACATGTCAATAGGATATGGATTTGACCTATAAGTAGTGCCTACCATGAAGGCACGGCACATGCGTCTACCACCCCGTGGAACCAGCCTGGAAAAGGACTGCTGGACTGGCCTGAGAAAGGACTGCTGGACCATGTTTTCGTGAAGAAATGCTGCTGGAGGAGTTGCTGCCAGATGGATCACTTTTTTCCTGAGGAACTGCTGTGTCCCACTGGAGTAGTGATAATTTTTTCTTTTCCCCTCTTATTTCTTTATCTCTCCTTCTCTGTCTTCTTGTGCTCTTATTCACTTCCCTTATCTTACCATTAACTTTTTTCCTTGGCACGTTTGGTGAGTTGGATCAAATCTGAGTTGTGTTATAATTTGTTTAGCGACTTTGGCTGTGTTCAAGGTATCAGATTGTGATCAGTACAGATTGGGATCTGTTTTGCAACTTTGAGAAGTTGCTACTCAGAGTGCATCCAAGTATCTGTTTTGTGATTTTTGTCAGTGTCCAAAATAAATACTGGGTTTGCATTTGCCCTGGGAGATTTGTCGGTCTCTATTTTGCTGCACAGATATAGAAAGAACCCTTTTTACCCTCTTTTTTCAACTGATCCCGGATCCATGCATTCCTGAATCCAATTCCTGAGCCTAGATTAGGACAGACTTTGTAGCAGGGTCTTTTGCAATAGGACAAGGGGTAATGGTTTTAAACTAAAGGAGGGTAGATTCAGACTAGATATAAGGAAGAAATTTTTTACAATGAAAGTGGTGAGACCCTGGAAGAGATTGCCCAGAGAAGTGGTAGATTCCCCATCCCTGGAAACATTCATGCTCAGGTTGGATGGGGCTCTGAGCAACCTGATCTAGTTGAAGATGTCCCTGATCATTGCAGCAGGGTTGGATTAGAAGAACTTTAAAGGTCCCTTCTAACCCAAGCTATTTTAGGATTCTTTGATTCCAGAATGTGATTGAAATAATCTCCACAAAGATGCTTATTCCCAAGCAACGTAAATGTTCTGCACTAGAATTTCATCACATAGACAAGGTCTAGAGACTTGCTCTTAGTCACATGAAGTCTTTCTTGGAGCAATGAATAGATTTATTTTTTTAAAAAAATTAACGCTATTTCAAGGACTTACCTTTGAAATAGCCAACGAGAATGATTAATATCTTAGGAAGACTCAAGAAGCTAGTCATATTTGATAGAAAAGTTTTCAAATATATGTTTCAGTTTGGCCTGTATATATTTTTTCCATTCAGAAAATACAGTACATGTACTCTGGTCAGGATCAGCAACTGTAGTCAGGAGAACATTTCTGGGTCTATAATGAGCTGATCTGCATGTGTAGCCATCAGCTATGTTTGAATATCTGTTATTTACATGAGCATATTACATTTTGAAAAGTTTCCTACTATTCTAGACATTTCATTTAAGTCATTGAGTAGCTCCTCCCATTATATGCTTTCTTTGAAGAAGGAGTGATAAAGTTAGACATTTGGCCTTTCTCAGCTTTGGCCACGCCCAGGATTAGTGGATCATCACTGTACTGCTTTTAGTATTTATTTATTTCATTTGATGACTTGCAGGTAAAATATTCAGTGGGTCAAGAAGCAAAAGTACAGTAGATATAGTTAATACAATACATTAATGTGCTGTTACGTGGGTGACAGTGTTAAATGTAAAAAATATGTTCTTTATAATCCCAATACAAGACAAACCAAAGTTTGCTTTTACTTGGAATACAATACAACTTTAATTGCCTATCCCAAGGTTTTAAACACAGTCCCACCATTGTCCATACTATGTTAGCTAAAGAGCTAGAATCAATCATCCTCCCATCCAAAGTAGCAATTTTACAATATATAGATGATCTTCTGATTGGAGGACCAAATGAGGAAACAATTTGCCAAAGTATGAACGTTATTTTCTATCATTTACAAGAATTAAATATTAGCATTCCTGACTCAAAACGGCAAGGACCATGTCAAGAAGTTATGTTTTTAGGTACTCGATGGATAAAAGAATGGAAAACTGTGCCTAAATCAATATTAGCAGAGCTGCAAAGCATTCTGGAGCCTTTCAATAAAAAAAATACTTGAGAGCTTTGTTAGAAACTTTTGGGTTTTGGAGGTCACGCATTCCTGGATTCAGCATTCTAGAAAAATGAAAGAAAAATAAAGAAGAAAAGAAGAAAAATTAAGAAAAATGCAGTATGGTAGTGGGAACAGAAATATGAAGCATTTGGAGGTGCTAGTGGATGAGAAACTGAACATGAGCCAGCAATGTGCGCCTGCAGTCCAGAAAGCCAACTGTATTCTGGGCTGCATCAAAAGTGTGACCAGCAGGTCAAGGGAGGGGATTCTGCCTCTCTACTCTGCTCTTGTGAGGCCTCACCTGGAGTCCTGCATTCAGTTCTGGAGTCCTCAGCACAGGAAGGACATAGATCTTTCAGAGCAAGTCCAGAGGAGAAGATGTTCAGAGGGCTGGAGCACCTCCCATATGAGGACAGGCTGAGAGAGTAGGGCCTGTATAGCCTAGAGAAGAGAAGGCTGTGGGGACACTTTATAGCAACCTTCCAGTACTTCAAGGGGGCCTACAGGAAAGCTGGGGAGAGGCCCTTCATCAAGGAGTGTAGTGATAGGACAAGGGGTAATGGTTTTAAGCTGAAAGAGGGGAGATTTAGATTAGATATCAGGAAGAATTTTTTTTACTGTGAGGGTGGTGAGGCACTGGCACAGGTTGCCCAGAGAAGTCGTGGATGCCCCCTCCCTGGAAGTGTTCAAGACCAGTTTGGACGAGGCTATGAGCAACCTGATCTTGTGGAAGGTGTCCCTGCCCATGGCAGGGGGAGTTGGAACAAGATGATGTTTAAGGTCCCTTCTAACCCAAACCATTCTATGATTAACAGCTTTAAAAGATGACATTTTTACTTACCAAGCTATGGGACACATCCACCCTACATGCCCATTTCCACTACATTTAGGCATAGATTATCAGAGGTATATGGGCATTATGGCAACAAGATGTGCAAGAGGATTACCCTATTACATTATGTGTGACTACTCCTATTTTAAAACCAATTCGAACTGCTAAACTGCTACCCCTAGGGGTAGCACAGAAAACTACAGTGCAGGAATAGGATATGTATATACACTCGTCACCCAAGGATGGGACAAATAAAGAAAACAAGCTATTTGAGAGTGTAGAGCAAATTGGAATGTCTGTGGAGTACTCCCAGCCGCTGTCCTCCCTGATAACTGATGCCCTACTCACACAAAAGTTGGGATGTGGTTCACAGCTGGGAGCATCCAGTGCATAGGGAAACAATAGAGAGGCAAAGTTGCAGCTTTATTGGTAGAGAATGGAGAAGCTTTAACAAAAGAAATTGCACTCAGCCCAGGTGGCAGAGCTGAGAGCAGTGGAAATGGCCCTGAAGCAAGGAGCCACTTGTGTCCATACAAATTTATGTGCTGTAGTGGCTAGAGAATTGGGTGAAAAATAACGGGGAAATAAATAGTAGGGATGTATGGGGAAAAACACAGTGGAAAAAGGTTTATGTTTTATAAACAGTCTAAGGACATATGCTTAGTCTAAGGACATATCTATAGGACCACCAAAAAACTAAAACCTTGATGCAAAATAGAATCAGATGGCTGATCATTCAGCTACAATAAATGTATTACAAAATTCTGAGGCAAAATGACTAGATAAACGGACACACTGGGAGTTATGATTTGTTTCAACAGGCTGCAAGGAGAGGATGGCCTGCGACAAAAGCTCTGGCAAAACAAATTGTAGACTCATGCCATTTTTGTCAAACAATGGTACAGTAAATGTCAAATGGACAACTGTTTTCCAGTTTCAGGGAAGTAAACTAATCTGGGAAACTTGGTGAGTAGATTATATCAATCCCTTAAAGTGAATACCTGAAGACTGGAAATATATCTTCACAGGAGTAGAAATAATGAGCGATAGAGGGAATGTGCAGCTCACCAGAGTTTCAACTGGTCTAGTAACTGTTCCTGTTTTAAACCAGTGCTTTGCTACTTTTCCCTCACCCAGAGAAATACAGCCTGATAATGGATTGTATTTTAAAAATAAAGGGCAAACTTGGTGTGCTTCAGAGTACAATGGAATTGTATAATATGTGTTGAACAGATGTGTCTTCTTCTGTAATCATTTCCATTTGTTTATAGTTTCGCCTTATCTGAAGTATGTAAGGTCAGACAGAGAACTGGCACCAATTAATGGAGATTTGGCTGTTGTGAGGTTCATAATAACATTAAAATGAGTCCTTGGAAGTAATAGAATAAGCATGAGATTTCTGGGAAATGTTATACATATGCATGTAGATGGGAAATATATTCTGTACCCAGCTCTCATCTCATTACGCATGATTGATGGAATTATCCCCCTTGCATCCAACACTGTAATAAAGGATGTTTTGCTTTCTAAAACTCCAAAAAGAGTCTTAGAGAGTTTATTTGCTGGCATTTTTGGTATCAGTATGTTAGTCTGGCAGCCTGAAGTGACAACAAATCACTCCAGGGGTATACTCAAAATTCCAATCTGTACTTTGAACACAGACGAAGTTACTACAATTTGCAGCAACAATCTTTTACTTTGAGCTTGGTCAAAGCAACTACAACTTACAGCAAGAACTTAGATACAATCAAATTCACCCAAAAGTTCCAAGCAAAAAAAAAAAGTGAGGTAGAATAAGGAGAGAGAATAAGGAGAGAATAAGGTCAAGAGAAAGAAAGAAGAGAAGCAGTAAGGAACAGAGAAATATAACATAAAAGTAATCACCATCTCAATGAAATCCAGCGACTATTCCTCAGGAAACGCGGGGCAGAGGGTATGTGCATGTACTCCATGGCAAGGATCATTTAGAGAGGGGCTCCATCCCCCGTTAGCATGTGAGGAGTGGTCTCACTGCACCTGCACTGCTTCTCTGTGTAGAAAGTTCTTGAATTGGGGCATGCACAGAAGTTCCTTTGTCATCCCATGGACATTATTTTAACATCATTTGTTTATATGTCTTTTGATCTGGATACTTTAGTGAGTAATTAATGGAAGAGATCACCAATTGATTGTGAATTCACTTGGTGTAGCCCCAAATAATATTTTTTCAGTTTTTATCTGTATCCAGGCTCAGCTATGAATACAATCTACAGTAGCAGCAATTATAAAAGAAGGCATTTTACTCACTAAAATTCAAAAGGTAATTTCGGACAATGCAACTGAATTTGAAAGGAAGTTCCAGTCCTGGTGGTATTTGATCAGTTTTACCTATGACCTCAACAACCATAAGGCCACAGCTTTTGTTTTAACAATACACAATGTTTCGGTACACACCACGTATCCAATCACAACGGAGCTACACTTTATCCCCTAGAGTATAGAGTATGGACCCAAAAGAACAACAAGGGTATATTTGTGAGAGCAATACCATCAAAGCTGAAGGTGTTTGTTTTGACACTGAGCAAAACATTTGTCAGTTTGAAATTTATCCTGCTGAAACCCTGAAACTGCACTTGTGTATAATTGGTAAAGGTTGTGCTTACATGAGGACTCTGTGATTACGTTGTCCACTTGACTGGGGTCTCCAGGGTGTGTGGTGATCCCAATGTGTATTCAAAACTTTCACTACTTCCTGCATTATGTTTGCAATGAAATTGGGTTTTCTGCAGAGCTGGGAACAGGTGCTGTCTTGATTCAAGTGTAGTGAATCCACAGTTCCATGCCTTCTAGCTTTACTATGATGTGTATTGTTGGAAGGACTTGAAACAGTCCTTTCCACCACTCCTGCAGTGGCTCTTCATTCCAGGTTTTCAAATAAACCCAGACTCTGGGTTAGAAAGGATGCACCTACGTATCTAGATTCAGGGAGGATTTTACTACAAAATGCCAATGTAATGTTTTTAAAGCTTTTCCCAAGGTTATCAGATATTTTTTAAGATTTCTTTCCCTTGAAACAGTATAATTTCCAGGTAGGTTGTTATAAAAGTAGGGGTTTCTGTATAATATATCATATGAACTGACTTTCTCCCTTGATCTGGAATGAACTCTTTCTCTTAGTAAGACTAAGGGCAACGCCTGTGGCCATTTTAAGGCTGTTTCTTGGCAGATCTTGAAAAGTTACCTTTTTAAGCTCTGGTTCATTCTTACAACTTGTCCACTTGACTGGGGTCTCCAGTGTAGAAAATATTTTAGAAGAATCAGGGCATTTTGTGATCCTTGAGGCCTGTATGCACAACCCTGCCTACTTGCCAAACGACAAAGATACAATGACCTTGGCATGTTATGAGAAAATGGAATGTTTGCTGATAGATAAGAAAGAGAATGTGGAACAGGAGGTTTTAGCTGCAAAAGAAGGGGGGGCTGCAGGGTATCAGGTAACAGCGCATGGACAGAAACTTATAACCAATTAAGATAGAGAATATACCAAGTGGACAGCATGTAGTAGCCAATTATATGTACACTTGTAGCGTGTGAACACAGATTGTGAGTATAAAGTAACGTGTGAAAGCACAATAAAGTGAGCACTGACTCTACCTCTGTGAGGATACATCTGTGACTCGAGGGGTTCTTCGATATTTGGCGCCTGAATAGGGACAGGCAGCCTCGACGAACAAAGCTTTCTCGGAGACGGCGGTTCACGGGGAACGAAAGTGTCGAGGGAAGAGGGACGAGCCGTCTAATGCTTTGATACAGAGCGACAGCAGAGGAGAGCCGGACAGGAGAGGCTGAGAGTCGGTGACCTCACACCAAGGTAGGAAGACTAGCTATCTTCCCCTGTCAGTTAAAGGGCTGCAAGCATGGAAGCAGAGTGTGCTGCAGCAAAAAAAAATGCTACTAGGTATACTCGCTGAGCGAGGGTAAGCAGTTACCGAGAAGGCGTTAGAAAAATTAATACAATGGGCCAGAGAACATAAGCATATGAAATGTCTGTCAATGTTGTTTGATTGGGAGGAGTGGAGAAGGGTTGGATATGAACTTTGGGACTTAAATATCACTAAAAAAGAAAAAGAGCCATTTACTGCTTGTAATACAACTTGGAGAACTGTGACTAATGCCTTGCAAGAGTTAAAAGTAGAATCGAAAGTGGCCGCTACAGCTGTGCAGGCAATAACAGTCCCTGTGTCGACAACTGCAGCTGCTCCACCGTCTTGTAGCCGTAGTCGCATTGAAGCATTTTTTGGTGCTATTAAGGGTCAATCGAGCAATAAGATGTGTGACTCTGTTAATGAGCAATTAAGAGTTAATAATATGTCAAATGAAGCAGAAAAAACAAGCGACATGCCATCAGCCGCGAGTGATGCTCACGCTTTGGTGGCCGGAAGTGAACTGACAGACAATACGGAAGGAACTGCAGTGACATCCAGTGATGACGCAAGAGTGGGAGGACCCAGCTGTCACAAGAAGTTATATCCACCCTTGCCTCCTCCTCCTCCTGAAACAGTTTGTTTACCAGGAGACGGGTCATCTGAAGATGAAGCACAGCTACAACATGAAACAATAATTCCACGAAGTAGCAAATTACAAGATTTCAGGAGGCAAATGGAGGAAGCTATGAATGCTCTACATCACAGAATGGAACAATCATTGTCAACATTTGCATCACATGCGAAGACCAAAAAATCTGTCCAGGAACTGGTCGAAAGTATTACAAAGCCTTCAGCACCACCTTTAGGTGGTATAGGTAAAGGGTTGTGTCCACCACCATATGCGGACAGTTCTATGATTCCGCAAAGGTCTAGTAGGTGGTCAGGCGTAATCCGAGATGCCATATTAGAGGGAGATTGGCATCTGGCAGGTAACCTAGCTTTTCCTGTATTGTTTAATCAACATGGTAATAGTTATGAGCAACATGATTGGAAAATTTTACAACAAGTTAAAAAGACTGTGCAGGAGAATGGAATAAAATCTGAAGCCACTAGGGCTGCGTTAGATTGGATTTTTACAGCAAGATGTTAATTCACCATATGATTGTCGAAATTTAGCTAAATTGTTGTTATCTCCTTCACAGCAAATAATATGGGATAGAGAATGGTCTCGTCTTGCAGAATTGGAAATCATGAGGCAAAGGGATTCGCAAGATATGTTAACTGGTGTAACTCCAGAAATGTTGATGAGATCCGGGGCATTTTCTAATGTAACTTTACAATTGCAATACCCTAGAGTGTTACACCATTTAGCAGCACAATTGACTCTACAAGCATTTTATGCAATCCCTGATGATGGTCCAACTCCCTCCTTTACAAATGTGAAACAGGGGTTAACAGAACCATATACAGCATTTATTGATCGTTTATCAGCAGCTCTTAAAGCTCAGTCTGACATGGACGAGGATGCCAAACAAACAATGTTTAAACTGTTAGCTTTTGAAAATGCAAATGCAAAGACAAAATCTATTCTAGCTACATTGCCTAAGGGAGCCAGAGTTGGTGATATGATTGAATTAGCAAATTGAGCGCAAAATAGTGCCCAAGGAAAAATAATTGCTCAAGCTGTATCGTCAGCAATGGCACCAACGACTAATCTGTTGGCTGCTGCAGTACAAAAGATAGGATCAAACCCGACATCTAGTGATAAGCCTGTCACGGGAATTTGTTACAAATGTGGAAAAAAGGGCCACCACAGGAGAAATTGTTCTGCTACTGTGTGGTGTGATCATTGTCAAAAAAATAATCATGCTACTGAAATATGTGGGACAACAAAAAACATGAATCAAAGCTCGAAGGGACCCCGCGCAACGACACAAATGGCAGGTCCCTCAGTACTGTCCAGCAGCTCCCTCCACCAGCCACAAGGGGGAGACTGGGAATCGATTTGGCAACAGCAGTAGATATTACTCTAACAACCACAGCTGTACATAAAATACCAACTGGTGTAACTGGGCCTATCTTTGATAAAAGAAGCTTAATAGGAGCTCTTTTGTTAGGGAGATCATCTGGTACTGTAGCAGGATTAATTGTGTTACCAGGAGTAATTGACGCTGACTCTAAAAAGAGAAAAAAAGAAAAAAACACAAGGTACCTTTAGGTGTGGTAATTTACAATGACACATTGTATCCCTTTGCATTACTACTACAATGTTCTGCTTGGCAAAAGGAAAAGGGTGGAGAATCAGTCGACATTTCATCATCACCTAATGCCAAACAGAACAGAAAGCAGAATCAAATACCTAATTCCAGAACGAAAAATCAAGTAGCAATCCTGGAATGTTTGTTTCCACCTTTTACAGCACCTAAGAGTATAAGGCAAAGAACGGAAGTAATCAGCCATTTGGTAAAAAAGGGTCGCCAGAGATGCAAAGATGGCAGTGGCAGTGAACCAGATTGGATAAGTTTGCCCATTAAATTAGAATACTTAGAGTGGGTGTTACAAAATTCTGAGACTTTACAGATATCCTTATTGGGATATGAAGGTACATTACACAATAAAGTACCAGTGGATAAAAGATTAGGCTTTTTCTTACGACAACATTGGATCCAAAGACCTAAAGTTGTTCAACAACCTCTACAGGGTCAGAAGTTCTTACAGATGCAGGAAAAAGATCCAAGCGTGCTGCCTGTGTATGGAAGGAAAAGGATGAGTGGCAGCACCATGATATAGAGGAAAAGTAGAGACATTTTTGCAAACATGGGGAATTAAGCATGTAACAGGTATTCTGCATTTCTCCACAGGGCAAGCGATTGTGGAAGGAGCACATAGAACGATTAAAGAATACCTTGCAAAGCAGAAAGATGTAACAGAATTAGATCCACAGATAAGGTTAGGTAAAGTGCTTTTTACGCTTAATTATCTTAGCTTGGTAGCAGGCTTAGAACAAGCACCTGTAATAATTCATAATAGTGGTGTAAAAATGCAAGCTACGCCTGAAATACAATTGCATTATAAGAACCCCAAGACAGGATTATGGGAAGGGCTGAGCCTGTTGCTATTTACTGGTCGTGGTTACAGTTGTGTTTCCACAGATCAAGTCCCTTATGGATACCCAGAAAATGGACACGCCCAGCAGTCGAGTCGGTCAACCGAACACATGAGAGCAACAGTGAAGAGAAATAAACATTCTACTTCAACTTCGAACAGAATTTAACAAACCAAGCAAGAAGCTTCTCCCACGATATATAGTTGCGAACATACTTGACCGACAAGGATGGGGGGGGGGGGGGGCTTGAGAACTGAATTCTGTTATAGCCGTTAATCGTGATCGCAATTGTGTACATTGTAATTGTGCTTTGAATCTTTTATTAGAGTGTGGAGCTTGTGGCAATAGGTTGATAAGAAATAGTCACATAGTAGCAACTGAAAGTAGTCTTTGTAATGCACATTATCACCAGAATTTTGAGGATTTTTATATAGCAGCAGGTATCATATATAATCAGCCACAAGCACATTATTATCATTTTGGATCAGGAAGTGCTTTTCGCCAAGCTCAAGCAATTTGGTCCTTAAAACTTGCCATCCAGCAAGTTAAACAAGCCAAGAAGTCAAGGTTGATCGCGTTACAATGTGGACCCAGTTGACACAAATTAAAGGAAACAGATGATGTTCTTGGAAATTGATTTTCTCAACTTGGCATTACAGGCTGGCTAAGAACACTCCTGGTCAAAGGAATACGTATTTTAATAGTTATTTTAGTAATCATGATTTTAATAAGTTGTATGCTGTCTTGTGAAAAGAAAGGTTTAGAAAGAATTGTTCATACGGCTTTGGTTGTGCAAAAAGCAAAAGGAGGAATTGTAGAAAATATTTTAGAAGAATCAGGGCATTTTGTGATCCTTGAGGCCTGTATGCACAACCCTGCCTACTTGCCAAATGGCAAAGATACAGTGACCTTGGCATGTTATGAGAAAATGGAATGTTTGCTGATAGATAAGAAAGAGAATGTGGAACAGGAGGTTTTAACTGCAAGAAGGGGGGCTGCAGGGTATCAGGTAACAGTGCATGGACAGAAACTTATAACCAATTAAGATAGAGAATATACCAAATGGACAGCATGTAGCAGCCAATTATATGTACACTTGTAGCGTGTGAACACAGATTGTGAGTATAAAGTAACGTGTGGAAGCACAATAAAGTGAGCACTGACTCTACCTCCGTGAGGATACGTCTGTGACTCGAGGGGCTCTCCGATACTCCTCCTCGATGTTTTCACTTTTGACAAATTCTCTGACCGCTTCATCTGAAGACTGAGCAATTCTATGCAGCCTTCGGGCTTGAATACTTGGGATTTGTCTCGAAAGTCTCGTAATGCCAAGCCTGCCATCACTTTTAAAGACTGAGGCAAAGAAGGCCTTGAGCACCTCAGCCTTTTCCTCATCCTCAGTAGCAATATTTCCCTCCATATCCAGTAAAGGATGGAGATTCTCCTTGGCTCTCTTTTTGTTGTTGATGTATTTGTAAAAACATTTTTGTTGCCTCTTACAACAGCGGCCAGATTGAGTTTGAGCTGGGCTTTTGCCTTTCTGATTTTCTCCCTGCATGACCTAATGAGAAACCTGTACTCTTCTTGAGTTGCCTGCCCCTTCTTCCAGAAGTGGTAAACTCTCCTTTTTTTCCTGTGTCCCAGCAGAAGATCCCTGTTCAGCCAGGCTGATCGTCTTCCCTGACGGTTTGTATTTTGGCACATAGGGACAGCCTGTTCCTGTGCCTTTAAGACTTCCTTCTTGAAGAATGTCCAGCCTTCATGGACTCCTTTGCCCTTCAGAACTATCTCCCAAGGGACTCTCTCAACCATTGACCCGAACAGGCCAAAGTTTGTCCTCCAGAATTCCATGGTAGTGCTGTTGCTGTTGCCCCAGTGTCCTGAAGTCCCTTTTGATGGCTTTTGTACTTCTCTGCAACTTCATCACTGCCAACCTGCATAACCAATAGCAGGTAATGATCAGAGGGCCCTACCAGACCAGGGAGTTTCCTAGTAACGTCTCTAACCTGGGCCCCAGGGAAGCAGCAGACCTCTATGTGGAAAGGGCCTGGTCAGCATATTGGGCCCTCCATTCCCCTCAGAAGGGAATTGCCTACAACAGTTTCCCTCCTTTTTTTCTTTACAGAGGCAGGCATAATGTGTGGGGTGACTGACTTGCCCTAGGCAACTCCCCAGATGGACCTTCACCTACCTCTTCATATGCCTGGCCCTAAAGTTCAAGAGCCCCATATAAAATACTCTTTTTCAAATCAGTCTATTTAAGATCTTAATACAGTAAACACTAGAACTGTTAAAGCTTTTTTATAATGAGGTATGCCAAAATCAGTATATCAGCCACACCATTTCCCTGATAAAACAAATATATAAAAATAGAAATTCTACTCTTTTCTTATTCAGTATATTATATTTTAGGGTTTTTTCCATTTATTATTTCCCTTAACAAATTACACTTTCAAGTCTAGTAAGACTAGTTGAGATAAAAAGCCCATCATGGATACCAGAAGTTGCAAAGTTGAGGGCTCCACCAAGGAGGGCTAGGAAGGAGGCAGGGGTGTAGGGCTTTGGTGATAACGATGTCTCCTGTAACTAAGGAACCCTAAAGGCAAGAAAGCTAATCATAAGCAGTGATGGTGGGGATAAAGTGCCATATGGTTTGAGAGAAAGAGAGATGGAAACCAATACTTCCCATAAGCCTTAAAAATTCTGGAGCAGTGGAAATGTGCTTACTTAAATTTAATATTTTGTCTTGATTTATGTGAAGAATAATTTTGTTTAGAAATCATTGGAAATCCTGTGTATCTTATAGCATCAACATTGCCACAGATAGATATCTAAATAATGAATGCAAAATTCAAAGTGCTCATATATTTATGAGATGCCAAGGACTTTAACTTAAAAGAAGAAAGGTACTTGAGGATGAAGAAAATTCGTTACAAGGGTAGAAGACACAGATGGAGCCCAGGAAGAAGAGGCCAAGTGAAGAGGCAGTCCTGCATTTTCAGCTGTATAGAGGAGACTTATTCATACTCAGGCCTGGATTGGGAGTTTCATCAGCACTAGAGTAATAAATATGCAAGTGTGGGAATAAAGCTAAATGTGGGGGTAAATGGGAACCCTAAAATTTTCTTTATATTCCTCCTCCCCCCATAGGCTGAGTACAAGGCAGTTTTTTCTTTAAAAGCAAAGTCAAGTGGAGGTGCAACACACACACAGGTGCAGCACACTGTTCATCAGAAAGTAATGCAGCAAGGACTTCTGGCCCTGTGAAGTGAGGGATGGGACTTTTAGAGATGGATGTAGCCAGCCCCTGCTATCAGCAAGGAGCATCGTGCCCAAGGACAACTGCACAATTGCTTTCCAAGAAGACTAGTTGCAGCTGCTGCTCTGGTAGTCCTACCCTCCAGTTGACCTGTACTCATTATAATATCATTGTAATATCATTATAATACTAAAACACACCTCTGCGCCAAAGGCTACCTGCCTCCTCCCCACCTCTGAGGCATGCGCACTCCCATAACCACACCTACTGGGCATGCGCAGTCAAGTTTTGGTATGCGAAGCAAGAACTTTTTCTCCACCAATCAGCAGGGTATAATGACTTCAGTCACTCGAGCTCCATTTAAAACTCCACCCCAAAGGTGCAAGTTATTATAAAAATTAAAAGAAAGGGGAAAGTTTTTTTGGGAAGACATCATTGAAACTTTTGGGATCAGCTTATGGGATGGACCCCATCTCCCCTCCCCCCCGGACTTCATTGAGGTGAAACCTTTGTGTTATGTGTGCTAAATATATATCTTAACTTCAAGCTAATTATTAGTATCTCTCTATACTTTGACCTTAACTACATATTTCCTTCCTGCATATCGCTCCTATCTGTGCTCGGGTGCTTGACTTTCAATGTATTTTCGCAAGTAGTACCTTATTCCCAGCCACTACCAAATCCTTATTTAGTCACTAGTTGTTATAATAGAATTGTTATAATAAAATCAACTTGTTTGCACATATACAAGTCTCAGAAATCCAACTAACTGTTAAGGGGGATTTAAAGGGAGTTTCTGATTCAAACTCAGCAAACAGGACAAGATTAACTGCCTTTGCGGGATTGCCCAAGTGCAGTGATGTTGAGCAAGCTGGACAAGATTAATGGTCCTTGCGTGATTGCTCAGTGTTTACAGTACTCTGGCAGGCTGAGCAGTTTATGTCCATCCTTGCAAGACTGTCGGAGAAAGGTTTAAGCAGACTGGTAAACTCTCCCTCTGAATTGTCTCATGTTCTAACTTAAATCGTGACAGCAGGAGGAAGAGATAAATCAGCTGGTAAATCTATCTGTGTGTATTAAAAAAAAAATAGAGAAGGGAAGGCTGACATACACTGCTCCTGTCTGCATCACTCACAGAAAAAAATATATACAACGTTCCACATGATATATAACTTCACTTTGGAACCACTGCTAGAAACGTTAAACACTTTTCCTCAAACTTCAGCTGTCTCAAGGGATACTGTACCTTTATCTCCTGTAATGAGTCTATCTGCCTTTGGATTTTCTGAGTAGAATCTGGCAACTAAATAACCTCCATATTTTATATCTGTCTGATGTAAACTTGACTCTTCAGCTTCCCTGCACCAAGCTCAGTTTAATACTTAGTTGAGAGTTTTGCAAGAAACAAAAAATGTTTCAGCTATTGAAATCAGTGACACATCTTTTTTTCTTCTCACCTGTTAATTAATTGATACCTCTCTCAATAGCAATTAAAGACACCAAACTCTTAGAAGTCCCACCTTTTGAAATTCACATCAGTTTAACTCCCAAATGAGCTCTGATATAGGTTTTGCTCTGATATACTTGGTCTGAAAGATGTTTTTCCTAGTAATAGGCAGAAACCTCATTGAGGAGACAATTTGTAAAATCTTTCTTTCCTTCCTGTATGAATAAAGGAACTGTAATCTGACTCAAAGTAGTAAAACCACTCGTTACTGCTTTCCACTTGGACATTGAGCCAGTGACTCTAACTCTTTGAATACGAACATCCAACCAATTCCTTACCCATCTAACAGTCCATCTTGTCAAACCCATATCTCTCCAATTTAGTGGCAAGAATGTTGTGTGGGATTGTATCAAAGGCCTTACAGAAGTCCAGGTGTTGTCTGAAAAATCAAATTCATTACTCGGCATGCAAACAGCCAATGTCACACCCCAAGTCAAGACACTGATTTTATTTCAAGGTTGTGCAAGGCTGGGTACTCGGTGCCTTTCCACAAATCAAGCACACCTGACAGGAGCCTCCATGCTCAATTTATTACAAAAGTTACAGAGTGAATTCAAGCCAAGTACTCTCCTCTACAAATGATTGGTTACAATTTTACATATCCTTGTAATAAAGTTACATGTGATTGCATCAAACAAGTTTTCCACTGCACATATTCAGTGAGTAGGGGTCTGTTCCTGGAGGCGGGTAGCTTTCTACTTGGAGATGTGGTTTTGTATGTATATGAGTGTATAATGAGGTAGTTAATCTAAGGACACTTTACTCCTAGGTTTTCCTGCCAAACTGGCAATCATATTGTTGGAAAAGTGTAAGATTTTATTAGTCTGTTATATTAGTCTGTTATTAATCAAGTATAAAATCAATGATTTTATTAGCCTGATGTTAATTAGGTAGAAAGAAAAATATAATGGTTTTAAATTTGATTACTTTGGGTTGTGTGTTAAATGTTTAAGATGAGGTAATGATTGTTTGAAGTAGCGGTTATCTAGGCGAGAAGGTTTTTTTACCTTATAAGAAATGTGTTTGTTAGAAGTAGAAGAATAAGTACCCGAAACTTATTCAAGCTGAGCCTGCAGTTGAGATAAGAGGAAGGACCTCGCATACCAGAGTTAACTAAGCAGATAGAAGGAAGCTGGCGCCGAAAAGACGTCTTACTTCAGCAAGGGGGCTGCCTGACGACCACCAGAGGGGGCTGCGCAAGCGCAGAAGGGACTGATGTTGTAATTAACCGATGAAGTAATCTGTACATACATATGTATTAGAAAATGTTGTAACCTGTTGAATATACATTAGATTACGAAACATGTAGGGAATAAATTGCAGTCACGTTGTAACGGTCTTTGGAACCAGATTTGGGTGCGTACCCCTGGTTCCCGGGGCCTCGAAATAAAGCAACACATAGAACCTCTCCCGAGTGGTTATGTGTTCGTCTCTCTGCTAACATCAATGATAAGGGTTGATTTAATATGTCCTTCTTCAGTCCAGATGTCCAGGATGTTCCCTACATCAAATTGTGGGTCTTTTGATCTTTTAATTAGTACAAGTTCTACTAGTTGATTTAATATAAACAAATGTCAGTCCTTTACTGATTGATATCAAGATGTACAAAGCAGTGCACACTCTGTTACAACACAGGTAGATGACATCCATAGCTCTTCCCTTGTCCACTGATGCAGTCGCTCCATTGTAGAAGGCTACCAGATTAGGCAGGCAGGATTTGCCCTCGGTGAAGTCATGTTGGATGTCTCTAATCTCCTCCCTGTCTTCTATATGCTTCAAAATGTTATAAATTGAGACCACAACGGATCAAAATCCAATTAAAATTTATTAATTATAGCAAGTAGAATATGAGCAAAAGCAGCGCTGGACGGCAGGGGAGTCTGCGCTCCGCCAACTGCCGTAAATAGGCACTTCATACAGTTCCTTTTATACGCTTTTTCTTTCGCAATCGTGGTGTAGTGGAAACACTCTGCGCATGCTTCGGTTGTTATCTAGGTGTCTTTTTTCTGTCTCCTGATAGTCGTCGGGGCTGAAGTAAGACGTCTTCCTCCCCTGTCCTGTGATTGACCATTCATTCTTATGCCCTTATCTGGGGTTGTTTGTCGTGTCTTTATCAGTTCCTGAGTTTGCAGAAGCAGTTTGTGTTTTAACGTTTACATAAAGCTTAACTTTTGTTCTACACCAAGTGATTACATTAGACAATGATAAATCTCAATAAACAATACCATAGTTCAGTCTCCCACAATCCCCCCTTTTTCTTTTTATCCCATTATTGTTTATTAAATGCTGCTTTCATTCTCAGCGCTGCAAGCAAACCTTTTTCCACAATCCCGACATTTATCATAACTTTCGCAATGTAATACCTCACAACTACAAGAGTTTTCACGTCGCATATCGCATTCACAATAATCTTCATCCTCATTAGTAGGTACATTTTTATATCCTGTTCTAGATTCTGTAGTTAAAATAAGCAATTTAGCAATGTCAAACCGTTCCCTAATAAAACGTAAAATATATCGTACTATACAAGGCCCAAATATAAGTCCTAAAATCAATATAATAAGTGGTCCTGCTAAAGCAGACAACAAAGTGGTTAACCAAGGTGAAACATTAAACCAATTTTCATACCATGACCTACCCACCTCACGATCCTTCTTACGTTGATCCAACCTTTTCCAGAGTTCGGACGTGGTGTCCTGGACTACTCCCGTATGATCAGCAAAAGAACAACATTCCTCTTTTAGAGCTACTCATAACCCTCCTTCCTTTAAAAACAGTAGATCCAATCCCCTTCTATTCTGCAGCACTACTTCTGATAAGGACTTTACTGAAGTGGTTAAATTTTCGATAGATTGTTCTATTTTTTGCTAAATCCTCATCTACAGCCATCTGCAAATTTCGTAATTCCTGACCTTTTACTAGGGAGGCTATGCCTGTACCTGCTCCAACTCCGCCCGCTATCAATAGCGTAGCTAAGGTTATCACTGTAATTGGTTCTCGTTTTTGTCTGTTCAGGTCTCCTTCGAAGTGGAGTAATATCTCCTCAGAGGTGTGATAGATTAGACGAGGAACAATAACTACTTGTACACAAAACTGAGATTGATCAAACACGTTTAGAGATAGGCAAGGAGTTATTCCGATATCTGAGCAAACCCATTTAGCCCCCAATGTGGGAATAACCCATTTGTTATTTCTATTCTTATGTTTTTCTATTCTGGTGTTAGGAATTGTTTCGTTACACAAGAATTGATATCTTTTAGGCACCGTACCAATGCATCTTCCTTGACCTGTTATTAGTTGAAATTACAATGCCCATATACATGTCCCTCATTCCCAATGCGTGGTCTGGTACATCCCTCAGGTTTCCATCCGAGGTCTAGATATTTATCTCCTGTAGTTACCCAATCAGAAGCTCAGGTTTCACAACCCCAATAACCACAGAAAAAGTGGCCTGGCAAATTGCAGTATCCTCTACCAGGGTTCGACGCTGGACATATATAAAATGCTCTACATGGATCTGCCCTATCTCTGTGGCCTCCCAAAATCATGTTGGTTAACAGTACTATGAAATTTATTTCCTCTGGGGTTGTAATCTTCTGAATTACTTGTGGTTTTTCTAAGTTATATAATTTCCAGACCATAGGTTCATGTGGATTCCCTGCTATAGTGGGTAGGATTAATGCACTAAAAGTGTACAAGAAAAGAAGTGTTCCAGGAGGGTATTGTTTTTGTTTTAAATTTGAATTTTTACCAGTCCTGTGGAAGTTCAGCCAAGGCTGCTTGTACATTCCAAGTTGCAGGCTCTTTCCTTTGGTGGGTTTTCCTCCTCTGCCTCGCCCGTCGACTGGGTTGCAGCCAGACACGGGGTTTACCATCTTCTCGGCAGCAAGAGTCCCTGTCAGGAATATGCCTCTTACACTTGGTTAGACGGTGAACGTAAGCGGGCCAAGCTTTGGCCTTAACCATGCACTCGTTACACTTTACAGCCTTGATTTCCAGTCTACACTGGACTGCGACAATATCAATTATCAATGGTATCCGTTCCTGAGGGTGGTAACAATAGTACTCAGGATTAATACCATAGGCGTAATAATACCAGTGTTCAGCGGTCCAATTTGGAAATTTGGCTCTCAATTGTTTCAATGCCCAATCAGTAAATTCTCGTTCTTTCGTGTAGCAACTGCTACACACCCTTCGAGGAGGATATCCTTCTCTACAGTGTTGCCACCACTTTTCTTGACACCTTTTGCACTTAAAACATACAAACGGGTAACAATTGCAACCTGGTTTTCCACACTTAACTATTACGTCCGAGGTATAGAGAGTGTTGGCAGGGTCGATGGTCGATGTTTCCTTCAAATAACAAAACCTTCGTAGCCAGTCCCAAAAAGTTTCACACATCGAAACTGACATTAATTCAACATAGCCCCTTTTCACACTTAACAATTTTCCACAAATAACACACGATCAACGATACAATAAATACAAATATTAGTCCTGTACCCCAAAAGGTAATCCTAGAAAATACTGAAATACAGTTTGTATCATTACTTATCGCTTTAGTACAAGCTTGGTGTTTCCAGGTGAGCTGACGACTTTCCACTGTGGTGGGTTTACGGGTCCCTTCACACGGCTAGCATGCGTCCATCCACGTTCGGCAGTTCGGATGGCTGTTTCTGTGGTGAGCAAAACAAGGTAAGGTCCCTCCCAACTGGGTTTCAGGGTTTCCTCTTTCCACACTTTGACTAATATCCAATCTCCAGGTTTAATATTGTGAATCTTTAAATCCAACGGAGGCCGTTGTACAATCAGTCCACTCTTCCAAAGCTTGTTGCGATGTCCTGCTAATTGTGAAATGTATTCATTAATCACACGGTCACGAATTAAAACATTTGTTTGCGGACTTTCAATTCTGTAGGGCATTCCATACACCATTTCAAATGCTGATATCCCTAAGTCTGCTCGAGGTCTGGTCCTTAGAATCAACAGCGCCATGGGTAGGCACTTAATCCATGATAATTTGGTTTCTATCATTAATTTGGTTAAGATAGTTTTGATTTCTCCGTTCATTCATTCAACTTTACCTGAGCTTTGTGGATGCCATGGTGTATGGTATTCCCATTTTATACCCAAGCTCTCTGTTAAATCTCTAATTATTTTTGACACAAAATGTGTTTCCCTATCTGAGTCTATTACTTCAGTTACTCCGTATCGAGGTATTATATGTTCGAGTAACACTTTGGTAACTTGGTTAGCAGTTGCTCTAGAGGTAGGAAAAGCCTCTACATAATGGGTTAAATGATCCACCATTACCAACAGATATCTGTAACGCCCTACTTTGGGTAGTTCAGTAAAATCCACTTGTATGTGTGAAAAGGGCCTGTATGCTGGGGAACGTCCTCCAAAAGGCTTTTGCCTCATATTGCTCCGATTTACCTTTTGACAAGTCTCACAAGCTGCTGTAACTGCTTTCTCTACGTTATATACACCCACACAGGCAAACAGTTGATTAAAGTGATCAACTAATGCCTGGGTTCCCCAATGTGTTTTACTATGTATTTTAGAAAATATTTCAAATGCCATACCTTTAGGTAAAACTTCTCTCCCGTCTGGTAATAGGTACTTACTATTCTGCTCTTTAGCTCCCATTTGTCTCAATTTCTCTTTCTCTACAGGTTCAAAACTAAAAGATTCCAAATGCTGTTCCTTCATGTATGTTAACAAATAAATGAAATGGTCGTTTTAAATCCGGGAGACTTAATACTGGTGCTTGACTTAATTCCCTTTTTAGGCTGGCAAACTGTTCTTGGTCCTGAGAGGTCCATTTAGGTATCTTATCCTCTGACAGTTGTTTATATAAAAATTTTACTTTAAAACTATAATTTTCTATCCATTGTCTACAATACCCAAATAGCCCCAATGCCTGCCGGATTTGCCTTTTAGTAACAGGCATGGGTAATTCCAAAATTCCTTTAATACGCTCTGGGTCGAGTATTTTCTTCCCATTAAACAAATAATGCCCCAAATATTTCACTTTTTCCTCCACAAATTGTAACTTCTCCTGTAATACCCGTAACCCTTTTTGTGCAAGAAAGTTTAAGAGATTAATTGTTTCCTTCCTGACCTCTTCTTTATCTGTTCCTGTTATAAGCAGGTCATCTACATATTGTAACAGGACATTCCCCTCCTGTACCTGATACTCTTTCAGGATTTCTTCCAGAGCTTGTCCAAACAAGTTAGGGGATTCTGTGAACCCTTGTGGAAGTACAGTCCACCTCAATTGCCGCCTGCGGCGTGTTTCAGGGTCTTCCCACTCAAAGGTGAAATAATCACAGCACTCTTCTGCCAATGGGCAAGCCCAAAAGGCATCTTTTAAATCCACTACACTATACCAAGAATTGTGAGGTCCTAACCTACTTAATAATGTATAAGGGTTCGCCACTACAGGGAACCGGGTAAGAGTTCTTTTATTTATATCTCGTAAATCATGAACGAGCCGGTACTTCCCATTTGGTTTCTTTACAGGCAGTATGGGGGTGTTAAAAGGTGACATACAGGGTTCTAGAATCCCTTGTGCTAATAATCGGTCGATCTCTGGTTTTAATCCTCTTCGTCCCTCTAAGGATATTGGGTACTGCCGTACTCTCACAGGTATGTGAGGTTCAGGAATTTGGATTTTAATCGGTGAAATTTCTAATCTGCTAATCGCGTCCGGAGAGTGCCAGACATTTGGGTCAATTTGTTTCCTGTCTTCTATAGTCAATGGATAAGCTAGCACTGTTAATTCCTGATTTTTTTCCTTGAATTCCAATTGTAATTCAATAATTAAATCTCGTCCTAGCAGATTAAATTCTGCTTCAGGGACGAACAAGAGTTCACCTACCCCGAATTTATTTTCGGTCTCAAATATTACATCTTTAATTTTACTTACTTTAAAAGGTTCTCCTTTAGCCCCGATTACTTGCACTTTTTCAGAGGACGCTGTACATCCTTCTGGTATCTGTCTAATGGTTGATCTCTCAGCTCCAGTATCTACTAAAAAGGTGAACTCTTGTTTATGGGGACCTAGTTTTAGTTTTATCAAGGGCTCACGATGACTCCGATCCCCTAAGATATAGAGCCCCTGACTCTCCTATTCTGCTTTCAATACCCCCTCATCTCTAATCCTTTCTCTGCAATTCTTTTTTATATGTCCTTTCTTTCCACAATAAAAACAACATCCTTGTTCCTCCTTCACTGCTCCATTCCCTTGTCTTATTCTAGCAGGTCTGTGTTCATTAGACCTCCCTCTGCGATCCTCTCTAACTGCTGCCACCATCATTTTTACTTGCCGTTTACTGCTTTCTTCCTCTCGTCTCACATACACTTTTTGTGCTTCCCTCAATAATTCATCCAAACCTCTATCATGCCAATCTTCTAATTTTTCAATCTTCTTCCTAATGTCTTCCCATGCCTTTGCCACAAACTGAGTTTTGAGGAGTGCCTGTCCCAAAGGATCATCAGGATTTACTCCTGAATACTGCTGGAGTGCTCTCCTTAATCGTTCCAGCCACTCAGTAGGGCTTTCATCCTTCTTTTGCATTTCATTAAATGCTTTATTAATATTCTGGCCATGGGGTAATGCTTCTCTAATTCCCTGGATTACGATGGTTCTCAGGTCCTGCATATGAGTTCTATGCAGCAGGTCCTGATTGTCCCAGTTAGGTTTTTGGAGTGACCATTTAATATCAGCTTGGGGTCCTTGGGCATGTTGGGCATCCCATAGTCTCATTCCAGCCCACCTAATCATTTCTCTCTCTTCGGTAGTAAATAACTGCCCAAGAATGGATTGCATTTCATCCCAGGTATAAAGATTTGGTCCCAAAAATTGATCTAGTCTTTCTGCTACCCCGAGTGGATCTTCAATTAAACTACCCATCTCGGTTCTTTTGAAATCTCGTAAATCAGCCGAATTTAGGGGTACAGAAATATATCCAATAACAGGTTGGGGTCCCCCCATGGGCATTTCCCTCAGAGGGTACATGTTAGTTGCCCCTTTTTGACTCCTAGTTCTACGTCGAGGAGGAGGGGGAGATTCCTCCTGCTCCAATTCTGACGGCGGAATAGGTGCATTGGGAACTACTGGGGGGGACAGGGGAGTGGGTGGCTGCGGAGGGACATAAGGAGGAGGGGTCAGGAGGACTTCGTCTAATTCCTCTCTCCTCTTAGTTCGCTTATTTTTAACTTCATTCAGTGGATAAA
Organism: Dromococcyx pavoninus; assembly: GCA_033558185.1. Taxonomy (NCBI): domain Eukaryota; kingdom Metazoa; phylum Chordata; class Aves; order Cuculiformes; family Neomorphidae; genus Dromococcyx; species Dromococcyx pavoninus. The sequence goes on along the minus strand of JAUMJL010001123.1, from coordinate 758,793 downwards.
GTGTTGGATAGGGTTTTTCTAGCCAGACCGCAGCGTACCGGCTGTCCTCTGGGTTAAAGGGTTTTTTAGTGTTTACCCAGAGATTCAATTGTTGCCTTACCCAATCTTCTTCTGATCCATAAACTGGCCAAAAAAAACTTTCTTTGAAAGTCTCTTCCCTCCCCATATCTTAGTACAATATTCTATCATTTTTGGCTTACTTTTCCCTGCAGTCCCAGGAAAATGTTTCCAATTGTCTAAGATATATGCCAGAGGGGTATTCTCAGGTACAGAGGGTACCCTCCCCATGGGAGTCGAAGGCTTGCTGCCCTTCGCCCCCATCTTCTGGAATATCCACAAACACACACTCACTCGCTCCCCTTGTTTCTGGCCCAGTCCCTCGTGGGATGTGGGAAACGCAGTACTTAAGGGTCCACACTCGCTTGGTTCAGTATGTCGAACCTCTCGTTCGTTATATTCCAGGAAACCCAATCCCGCCCGAACGGCAAACCTGCGAACAATTTCGCAATATACTCACGCGTCCTGCGTCTTCGTCCGGACTCCCGTGCACAGAATGTTTATGGGATTTTTACCGGTTCCTCCTTTGCTCAATATTCTAGGATTTTGGGTTCGTCGGTAAGGTTGAGGTGAGCTGCCGGTCGCGGGGCCGCGGATGAACGCGGGGCGCCTCCCCGGAGGACCGAAGCCCATCTTTCCTTATCCGAGTCACGGCACCAGAATTGTTATAAATTGAGACCACAACGGATCAAAATCCAATTAAAATTTATTAATTATAGCAAGTAGAATATGAGCAAAAGCAGCGCTGGACGGCAGGGGAGTCTGCGCTCCGCCAACTGCCGTAAATAGGCACTTCATACAGTTCCTTTTATACGCTTTTTCTTTCGCAATCGTGGTGTAGTGGAAACACTCTGCGCATGCTTCGGTTGTTATCTAGGTGTCTTTTTTCTGTCTCCTGATAGTCGTCGGGGCTGAAGTAAGACGTCTTCCTCCCCTGTCCTGTGATTGACCATTCATTCTTATGCCCTTATCTGGGGTTGTTTGTCGTGTCTTTATCAGTTCCTGAGTTTGCAGAAGCAGTTTGTGTTTTAACGTTTACATAAAGCTTAACTTTTGTTCTACACCAAGTGATTACATTAGACAATGATAAATCTCAATAAACAATACCATAGTTCAGTCTCCCACAAAAATGTCTCTCACAAAGATCTGCTCCGTGGTCGTACCATGCATGGAGGTGAGGTGGACTGGTCAGTAGTTCCCAGGGTCTTCCTTTTTAACCTTTTAAAAATGGGCATGATGTTTCCCTTTTTCCAGTCACCGGGGACTTTGCTTGAACTGTCATGACTTTTCAAATATGATGAGCAGTGACTTAGGAACTACATCTGTCACTTCCCTCAGACCCTGTGGTCTTCAAAGCAAAGAATCACTATGGCCTGGATAACAAAGGAATAAGGTAAGGCCATCCAGGATGGATCACCTCCTGACCAGATGAATGGGAAAGAGGAAGTTGGGTTGCCTGAGGGTAACCTAAAGTAACCTAAAACTAATTAGCACGGTAAAAATCACAGCCCTGGGTGAAGATCTTGCATGCTAATGTCTGACCACCTCTGCATAATGAATGTGTTGTGCAACTCTTTCTTAGCCAGTAATCAGAGCATGTGCAGAAGAACACCAGTTATATAATCAAAAGGTAGTCATCCGACACCCCCTTCTCTACAGAATTGGAATAACAGGTTAGAAGGTGGATCTCAGCTCTGTGGCACCGGGCACATACCTAAACCTCAGTCTTCATTCCCTCCAGTCTCTCTATGTTAGAGAATGTTTTGATTCCATGGAACTTAATAATGGTGATGATAAGGTTGAGTGCTTATGGGTTAAAATCAGTGGAATGTGCAGAAAGCCAGATATAGTGGTGGGAGTCTGTTATCAGCTGCCCAGCCAGGGTGAAGAAACTGATGAACTCTTCTACAAGCAACTGGGAGAAGTCTCCCGATCACTCGCCCTTGTTCTTTGGGGGGATTTCAACCTTCCAGATGTCTCCTGGAAGTATAATACAGCAGAAAGGAAACAGCCCAGGAGGTTCATTGAGTGTATGGAAGACAACTTTCTGATACAACTGGTGAGTGAACTGACTAGGGAAGGTGCCCCACTGGATCTGCTGTTTGTGTGATATAGTAGGGGCTAATTACAAAGTAGAAAAGAATTCATATAGTAGGAGCTAACTAAAAAATAGAATGTAGTTAAACTTTAGAAAGACAACCGTGGGAATACTATGCAAAGAGAAAATCTCACAACATAGTTTCGCAAATCAAAGCAAGGAAGTAAGGCCTTGAGGCCCTGAGCAACGATAAGAAGGAACTGGTATGCTCTGTGTACTGATAAGAAGGAATCAGTTTGCAAGTATCAACAGTCTACTGGCTATGTTAATGATTTCTCGGAACTAATTATCCTAAGCCTACCTATTCTCAGAAATGTAATGAATATGTATGAATGTATGCTTTAAATATTGTCTTTTAGGGGTGGTCGGTGCACAGGGTTTGTTGGAGCTATCCTGCCGGCGAATAACCATACCTTCTTTATAACTCTTATCGAGTTATGGAGTCTGATTCCGCAGATCAATTTTGGCACCCCAGATGGGCCCCTCTCTGCCCGGCTGCAGAACCAGCTGAGAAGGGGGATGTCCTAGGCATGTCCCGGGGGATTCTCGGAGTAACTCCTCCTCTTCACTCGGTTGCTGTGAAGGCAGACAAGGACCATCTATCAAGCGGACAAGGTATGTGAAGTGGGAATACCTGCAGGGGGAAGGACAGGAACCTTTAAGCCGTGTGGAGACGTCCCACGTGAGGTGAGGAGCCGTATTGCTCACCAAGACCCCGTAAGACCGTGGGGAAGTATCCCACGCCGGGTGAGGGAAGCTATATTGCTCGCCCCTTGGTTGTATTGTTGGGCTCAACGGGGACTCATGCCGGGTGAGGGGGAGACCCCAAGATCCTGTAAGACCGTGAGGAAATGGTAATTTGGGTACTCCTTGCTGGGATAGCGGGAGCGCTGTTTGGGATAGCTATCATTTTATACATCTGTTGTAAATGTCCGGAACCGTGTATATTCTGAGCTCAATGATTTAAGAAACATCAAACTGACCAGTGAAAGCGCTTTTGTGTGAGTGCGTGATAGAGAGACTGAGACGTGCAATTAAGCACAAAGCGAGTGCGGAGTTCTGATCCGCAGTTCTGTTCTACCGCGAGGGAAGCATCCGGAGACGAACGAAGCGATAGGTATTGTCTAGTATTATAAACGTTACCTGTCTTTGTTATTGTTTTTATGTATGGTGGTGGCGACTAAATGCGAACGTAAGGCTTATAGATACTAGGGAAGTGAGACCAGAGCTTTATCCATGGTTTCAAATACCCCATGAACAGATTCTGAGAAAAACATATTATCCCCCGTGGAAGCAAATTATTCCACCTCAGACAGGGGGGTCGGGACTCTATGAGAAACTAGAAGCAAGAAAACCCAGGAAATAAAATAACAACGGGTACTAAGCCAAGCAAAGAGTCTCCGGAGGCAAGCCCTTTAGGCTGCATATTAAAACATTGGAAGGAATTGGCAGGAGGACCCGGGGATTCGATGAATAAGAAAAAAATTGGTAACATGCTGTAATCAGTGGTGGCCCCTTTATAAACTAGAAGAGGAGGAGAGAAGGCCGGTTAACGGTACTTTGAATTACAATAGCCTTTTGCAGCTAGCATTGTTTTGAGGAGAGAGTGAAAATGGGAGGAGTATTTGTATGCAGATTTATTCTTCACCCTCGGAAATCACCCAGAATACCAGAAAAAATGTGGTTTAAACCCTCCACGTGACCCCATGGTGTTGGCATTAGAAAGGGAAAATTTAAAAGAAGGAAAAAGCAAGTTGAAGAGGTGTATGAACCCGGATAAGGTCCGAAAGGCACAGAATAAAGATTTGCCAGAGTATGAAAGACCACTACCTGTGGTAACACAGGAGGGATCTGAGGAGTCAAACTCCGACAGTGCCCCTGGAACGCCTGTGGCGTCCCGCACTCGGGCCAAGAAAGAGTTAACATCGGTACCTCTACTGGCGCCTTTACGGGAGGCAGTCGGGCCAGATGGAAACGCAGTGCTAATTAAGGTACCCTTTACCACAATGGATGTAGAATCGTGGGAAAGGAAAGCAAAAAGCTATAGAACGGATCCCGTAGGGGTGGCAAGGCATTTCCAGTACTTAGTTAGACAACATAACCCCGACTGGAAGGATATTCAATTAATGTTAGATCATGTAAACAATTAATATTGAAAAAGGCCCATGAACTAGCTGAAGACCACCTTAAAGAGTCAGGGGAGAATGAACTCGCTTTTTATAGGGCAATCAGCCAAGGCTGTAGGAGGAAGTTACAGAAGCTGGGAATGCCTGAGGAACGAAATTTAGAAAAATTTCTTGATGAGGCTTGGAAAGCATTTAGTAATAGAGAAGCGGAAGAAAAAAGAAAAGATTGTAAAGCCAGGGATAGGAAGGCTCTTATAACAACCTTACAGCAAGGGGGAGTTATGGTAAAAAGGGGAAACAGGGGCCCCGGAAAGTGGATGTCCTTGGAGACTTGGAGACCCCGCTGGGGATCAATCAGTGTGCATGCGTAGGAGAATCATGAACACCTCCAGAACCCAGGCCCCCGTGGCCGAAGACTGTGAGGACTGATGGGGACCTGGGGAAATCTACCCTAGCGGATCCACTGGTCATGTTAAAGCTAGGGAAACAGCAATGGAGGGTGGAGTTTTTAGTAGATACCGGAGCAACATTCTCTGTTTTAAACCAGGCTTTAACAACTGTTGATGATGATTTTGTAACGGTAAAGGGAGCTACTAACCAAAGCAAAAAGGCTTATTTCCTCAAGCCTTTAAAATCGGGAAAGAAATTTGGAATACACAAATTTCTTTATATGCCAAATTCACCAAAACCATTATTGGGACAAGATTTATTAGAAAAATTAGGGACAGAAATAAAAATCGGAAAGGAAGGAATAGAATTTAAGGTAGCGAATGACCAGTTGATTGAGCTTTTATGCTTAGCTCTGGTAAGTCCCTCTGAAAAGACAGAAGTACCAAAGGAGGTTCAGGACCAAGTATTTCCATGGGTATGGGCCACTGAAATACCCAGCCAAGCAAAACCAGTCTTGCCTGTAACAGTCAAAATCAAACCGGGAACCAAACCAGTAAGGGTAAAGCAAATACCCCTTGAGATTAGAAGATAGGAAAGGAATTTGCCCAATTATAGAACGATTTTTAAAGTATGGACTATTAGTGGAATGTGAATCTGAATATAATACTCCTATCTTACCAGTGAAAAAGCCAGATGGAGAGTCCAAGACCTTAGGGCCATTCCTGGGAATGACAGATTGGTGTCGTTTGTGGATCTACAACTGCAGACTCCTTGTAAGACCACTTTATGAACTTATTAAAACTAATTCAAGAGATCTCACCTGGAATAGAGAAGTCGAGCAGGCTTTTCACAATTTGAAACGAGAACTCATGCAAGCACCAGCTTTAGGGCTACCAGACCCTACGAAACCTTTTTGGCTGTTTTCCCATGAGAAGCATGGCATTGCATTGGGAATTTTGGCCCAAAACCTTGGCCCAGATGGAAGAGCAGTGGCATACTTCTCCAAATAATTGGATGAAGTAAGCAGAGGATGGGGAGTTGCCTAAGAGCAGTGGCTGCAGCAGTGACCAACATCCAAGAGGCCTGTAAATTCACCATGGGCCAAAAGATGACTCTACTGGTATCACACACTGTCTCTGCTGTGTTAGAGGCAAATGGGGGGCATTGGCTATCCCCACAAAGATTCCTCAAATATCAGGCCATCATGGTAGAGCAAGATGATATCTAAATAATGGTTGTTAACATTGTCAATCTAGCATCCATTCTCAGCAGAGCAACAGGATAGCCCATGACCCATGATTGCCTGGAGACCATTGAAGCAGTGTATTCCAGCCAGCCAGATTTAAAGGAACAGCCATTGGAGGACACCAAAGATACCTGGTATATAGACGGCAGCAGCTTTGTCCGACAAGGTCAACGTAAGGCTGGATATGCAGTAACCACTACTGATCAGGTAATAGAAACCCAGGCTCTCCCATGTAACACTTCACACAGAAAGCAGAAATCATAGCCCTAACCTAAGTCTTACAGTTAGCAAAAGGGAAAAAGTTCAACATTTGGACTGATTCTAAGTATGCGTTTGGGGTGGTCCATGCTCATGGAGCAGTCTGGAAGAAAAGGGGACTTTGGTCCACCCGAGGAAAACATAGAATCATAGAATTATCTGGGTTGGAAGAGACCTCCAAGATCATCAAGTCCAACCCTTAATTCAACACTATCATGATTACTAGATCATGGCACTAAGTGCCACATCCAGTCTTCTTTTAAAAACCTCCAGGGATGGTGAATCCACCACCTCTCTGGGCAGGCCATTCCAATGCCTGATTACTCGCTCTGTGAAGAACTTTTTTCTGATATCCAGCCTAAACCTTCCCTGGCAGAGTCTAAGCTCGTGCCCTCTTGTTCTGTTGCTGGTTGCCTGGGAGAAGAGACCGACCCCCACCTGTCTACAACCTCCTTTCATATAGTTGTAGAGAGTGATGAGGTCACCCCTGAGCCTCCTCTTCTCCAGGCTAAACAACCCCAGTTCCCTCAGCCTCTCTTCATAGGACTTGTGCTCAAGTCCCTTCACCAGTTTTGTTGCTCTTCTCTGGACCCACTCCAGCACCTCAATATCTTCCTTGAACTCAGGGGCCCAGAACTGAATACACAATACTCAAAGTGTGGCCTCACCAACGCCGAGTACAGGGGAAGAATCACTTCCCTCGTCCTGCTGGCCACATGATTCTTGATACAGGCCAGGATGCCATTGGCCTTCTTGGCCACCTGGGCACACTGCTGGCTCATGTTTAGCCTCCTGTCAACCAGTACCCCCAGGTCCCTTTCCACCTGACTGCTCTCCAGCCACTATATAAAACACACTGAAGAGATCCTTAACTTGCTAGAAGCAATTCGACTACCAGAAAATGTAGCCATGGTGCACTGCAAGGCTCATCAAAAGGGGACTATGGATCAGGAAATAGGTAACTATGGCAGACCGTGAAGTCAAGAGAAAGGCTGAGGAAGGCCTAGCGGAATTGCAGTCTTTAATCCCGGACGGTGAAATCCAAATTGGTGAAACTCCTAAATATTCAAAGGAAGATCAAAAACTGATTAGAGACCTAGAGGGAAGAACAGAGGAAAATGGTTGAGTTAAGACACCACAAGGGAAAATAGTAGTGCCTAGCACCATACTCTGGGCTATATTAATGGCTGAGCATAGAAAAACTCACTGGGGAGTTGAGGCCTTGTATAAACACCTGAGCAAGTGCATTGTTGCCCATAATCTGTACACACTCATCAAACAAGTGACACAACAATGTGACATTTGTTTGCAAAATAATCCTCAAGTGACCCGAAAGATTGAAGTAAGGCAAATATGGAAAGGTAATCTCCCTGGGAAGTGATAGCAGATTGATTTTTCAGAACTCCCTAGGAAGGGGGGATTTTGATACCTGTTGGTATTAACTGACACCTTTTCAGGATGGCCAGAAGCATTCCCTTGCCGAACGAACAAGGCTAGAGAAGTGACTACGGCCTTGTTACACAAAATTATACCAAGATTTGGGGTGCCAGCAGTAATATCCTCAGACAGAGGCCCTCATTTTGCGGCCAAAGTTACACAACAAGTTAGTAGGCTCTTGGGGATAGACTGGCAATTACACACCCCCTATAGGCCATAAGCGAGTGGTCAGGTGGAAAAGATGAACCACCTTCTTAAATTACAAATTGTAAAGTTGGGTCAAGAAGCTGGACTAGTTTGGCCTCAGTCACTACCCTTGGCTTTGTTACGCATTAGAACCAGACCAAAGATTAAGGAAGGATTAAGCCCTTTTGAAATTTCATTTCCTGCTGGGCTTTGGCTGATCTCCTCCAACTGTTTTCAGGTGAGTGAGAGGCGGGGCTAGCTCGCTAGCAGGGGATGGAGAAGGCTTTAAAAACATCTCCGGGGAGCACAGTGAACAGGGATGTGGCATGGCAGTTTGCACAGGCCAGGTGAGCAGATAGGGCACAAGCCTAGGACACGAGCCTAGGTGTTTTGTGGTTTGTTTTTTTTTTTTTTTTCCACAACTCAAGGCAGTCGTGGTTTCCAAAAAAATAAAGAAAAGCCGTTGCTGCTGTTATCAGTAGAGGTGTGTCAACACAGACAGAACCCTCTAAAACGGATGCAGCCACTCAGGCCTCTGGCTGCATGGACTGTTTGAGCTTGGAATTGCTACCGGAGGACAGTGTGAGAAACACCTGCATGCGATGTGAGCAGGTGAATGATTTGCTGTGCCTGGTGGCAGAGCTAAAGGAAGAGGTGAAAAGGCTCCGAAGCATAAGGGAGAGTGAAAGGGAAATTGACTGGTGCAGTCGCACCCTTTTGACCCCTAAGGAAGCCCAGCAGGAGGCAGTGAAGCCCTGCCCCTCCTGCCATCAGGCAGATAGAACAGATCATATGGATGGGGAGGAATGGAAACAGGTGCCTGGTCTTAGAGGCGAAAAAAAACCCTCTCGCCCCCTTTCACCTACTGGGGTGCCCTTAAAAAACAGGTAAATGGTCCTGGATTCAGAAAGACTGATGGAGGACAGTCAGGAGGAAGATCTGTCTACAAGGTCTTCTGGTTACCCCCCGTCTGCCAGATGGATCAAAACTACAGATACAAGGAAAAAGAGAAGGGTTTTTGTAATCGGCAACTCTCTTTTGAGGGGAACTGAGGGCCCTATATGTCGGCCAGACCCAGCCCACAGGGAGGTTTGCTGCCTTCCCGGGGCTAGGGTGAGGGATATTACCCAGAGACTTCCTAAGCTAATTCAACCCTCAGACTATTACCCGCTGTTGGTTGTCCAGGCTGGAAGTGATGACATCAATGAAAGAAGCACCAAGGTAATTAAAAAAGATTTTAAGGTGCTGGCCCGATCACTTCATGGGACAGGAGCACAGGTAGTAATTGCCTTAGTTTCTGTGATAGTCAGGAGGAACGAGGAGATAAATGAGGAGAGGTATAGGAAAGCTCAACTTACCAATAGGTGGCTTAGGCATTGGTGTTACCGTCAAAATTTTGGTTTTTTTGATCATGGGGCAAACTCCATGTTGCCTGCTCTCCTCAAACCGAATGGGCTTCATATATCTTGGAAGGGAAAAAGAACTGTAGCCCATAAGTTGGCAGGGCTGGTTAGGAGGGCTTTAAACTAGGTTTGAAGGGGGAAGGGACTGAAACCAGGCTCTCCAGAGATAAGCCAAAGGGTGTAGAGCCTGAGTTGAGAGTGAAATCAATAGCCCAGCTGAAGTGCATGTACACTGATGCACGCAGTATGGGAAACAAACAAGAGGAGCTGGAAGCCATAGTGCAGCAGGAACACTATGACATAGTTGCTATCACAGAAACATGGTGACATGACTCGCATGACTGGAGTGCTGCTATGGGAGGTTACAAGCTCTTCAGAAAGGACAGGCAGGGTAGGAGAGGTGGAAGGGTGGCTTTATATGTTAGAGTCTCTTGACTCTGTAGAACTTGAGGTCAGCAATGACAAGGTTGAGTGCCTGTGGACCAGAATTGGGGAAGGCCAACAAAGCTGACATCCTGATGGGTGTCTGTTACAGACTGCACTACCAGGATGATGGAGATGAATTATTCTACAAGCAGCTGGTGGATGTCTCAAAATCTCCGGCCCTTGTTCTTGTGGGTGACTTTAACCTGCCAGATATCTGCTGGGAGCTTAATACTGCAGAGTAGAGGCAGTCTAGGAGGTTCCTGGAGTGTATAGAGGATAATTTCCTTCATCAACTGGTAAATGAGCCTACTAGGGGTAAGGCCCCGCTAGACCTACTGTTTACAAACAGAGAGGGGCTGGTGGGAGATGTAGTGGTTGGAGGCCACTTGGGGCATAGTGGCCATGAAATAATAGAATTTTCAATACTCAGAGATGCAAGGAGAGCCATCATTAAAACCTCCACACTGGACTTTCGGAGGGTAGATTTTGGCCTATTGAAAAGTCTAATTCAGAGCATACCCTGGGAAATAACCCTTAAAAACAAGGGGGTCCAGGAGGGATGGACATGTTTCAAGCAGGAAATTTTGAGTGCACAAGAACAAGCTATACCAGTGTGCTGAAAGGCTAGCCCGAGGGGAAGACGACCGGCTTGGTTAAATAGGGAGATTCTGAAGGAAATCAGGGATAAAAAGAAAGTCTACCAGCTGTGGAAAAAAGGGCTGGCTACTTATGAAGAATTTATGAAGATAGCTAGGTCATTCAGAAAAAAAATCAGGGAAAGAGAAGTGCAATTTGAAGTTAATTTGGCCAGTTCTGTTAGGGATAACAAAAAGTCCTTCTATAAATACATTAATAACAAAAGGAGGGGCAAGGAAAACCTCCATTCTCTGTTGGACTTGGAGGGAAATATAGTTAACAAAGATGAGGAGAAGGCTGAGGTACTTAACACCTACTTTGCCTCAGTTTTTACTAGTAAGACAGGTGGCCCTCAAGACAACTGGCCTCTGGAGCTTGTAGACAGAGAGAGGGAGCTGAATAGTCCCCCTGTATTCCAAGAGGAAATAGTTAGTGACTTACTGAGCCAGCTGGATCCTCACAAGTCTGTGGGACCAGACGGGATCCATCCCAGGGTGATGAGGGAGCTGGCAGAAGAGCTTGCCAAGCCGCTCTCCATCATCTTCCATCAGTCCTGGCTCTCTGGGGAGGTCCCAGATGATTGGAAATTGGCAAATGTCACCCCAATCCACAAAAAGGGCTGCAAGACTGACCCTGGCAAATACAGGGCTGTCAGTGCCTGGCAGGGTTATGGAGCAGATCATCCTGAGTGCAATCACACAGCACCTTCAGGATGGACAAGGGATCAGACCCAGCCAGCATGGGTTTAGGAGGGGCAGGTCCTGTCTGACCAACCTGATCTCCTTTTATGATCAGGTGCCCACCTGGTAGATGAGGGGAAGGCTGTGGATGTGGTCTACCTAGACTTCAGCAAGCCCTTTGACGCTGTCTCCCATAATATACTCCTGAAAAAGCTGGTAGACCATGGCTTGGACAAGTGTACCCTCTGATGGGTTAGGAGCTGGCTGGAGGGCCAGACCCAGGGAGTGCTGGTGAACGGAGCTGCATCCAGCTGGCAGCCGGTCACCAGTGGTGTTCCCCAGGGGTCAGTGTTGGGTCCAGTCCTGTTTAACATCTTTATTGATGATTTCGATGAAGGGATTGAGACCATCATAAGCAAATTTGCTGATGACACCAAGTTGGGAGGGAGTGTTGACCTGCCGGAAGGCAGGAGGGCTCTGCAGAGGGACCTTGATAGGCTGGAGAGATGGGCTGAGTCCAATGGGATGAAGTTCAACAAGGCCAAGTGCCAGGTCCTACGCTTTGGCCACAACAACCCCATGCAGCGCTACAGGCTGGGGACAGAGTGGCTGGAGAGCATTCAGGCGGAAAGGGATCTGGGGGTTTTAATTGACAGGAAGCTCAACATGAGCCAAAAGTGTGCCCAAGTGGCCAAGAAGGCCAATGGGATCCTGTCCTGTATCAAGAATAGTGTGGCCAGCAGGACGAGGGAAGTGATCCTTCCCCTGTACTCTGTGCTGGTGAGGCCACACCTTGAGTATTGTGTTCAGTTCTGGGCCCCTCAGTTTAGGAAAGATATTGAGGTGCTGGAGCGGGTCCAGAGAAGAACAACAAGGCTGGTGAAGGGACAGGAGCATAAGTCCTATGGGGAGAGGCAGAGGGAGCTGGGGTTGTTTAGCCTGGAGAAGAGGCTTAGAGGTGATGTCATCACTGCCTATAACTACCTGAAGGGAATTTATAGCCAGGTGGGGGTTGGTCTCTTCTCCCAGGCAGTTAGCAATAGGACAAGGGGGCATGGGCTTAAGCTCTGCCAGAGGAAATTTAAGTTGGATATCAGAAAAGCATTCTTTACAGAGCGAGTAATTAGGCATTGGAATGGCCTGCCCAGGGAGGTGGTGGATTCACCATCCCTGGAGGTTTTTAAACTGAGATTGGAGGTGGCACTGAGTGCCGTGATCTAGTAAACGGACTGGAGTTGGACCAAGGGTTGGACTTGATGATCTTGGAGGTTTTTTCCAACCCAATTGATTCTATGAGTCTATGAAATATTTTATGGAAGACCTTATATGGTTCAAGCAGGAACATCAGCACAAGTTGGCACTGAAGCGTTAACTGATTATGTAATAAGTTTACAGAAACAGCTTAGAGAAATAGAAAAATTTGTCTTGGGAACTTGTGCCCGTGGTTTGGATGGACCAATACATAACGTAAGACCAGGTGATTATGTGTATGTCAGATCTCTTTCAGACTCACCTCTGGAACCAAAATGGGATGGACCATTTCAGGTCTTATTGACAAGATATACAGCTGTTAAAATACAGGAGCAGTCATCGTGGATGCATCACTCCAGGGAGAAGAAAGTCCCTAAACAATGCTGGGAGTCAACAGAAACCGGACCTTTAAAGCTCCAACTCTGGCAAAGAAATCCTTAACCAAACAGGTTTTAACAAGACTGGCACATGGAAGGTCTGAGCTTTTAAAATGACTAGTAGTGTAGTTGAACTGTTAATAACTTTATGTATCCTTCCTCTTGCCTACAACCAGGAGCCTACTGGCTGGCCTTGGAATCACGCTCAGAAGACCCACACTGGCATAATGGAAAATATAAATGCAAGACCAGAACTAGCTATGGTGTTTTTTCTTGAGAATGAAGTGTACCAAAGAAATCAGTGGGACGAAGATAATGAGGACAGAGTTTCCTGATTGTGGGGGAAGATAAGAGATAAGAGTGGGGTGTCAAATATATAATGAGAACAATAACACACGAATTCTGGGAGCCACCCATGTTGGTATCAGAAAGACAGATAAAATTACCCCTCTAAATAAGACCATATGCTATAAATCACGAGAGCGTTGGCATAATTTTACTTTAACCGAGCTTGTTTTTATAGTATGCCTAGGGGAGAAATCCCAGACAATGGCGTTGACTTACAGGATTAAAATTGATATAATAGTGCCAACCACCGTTTCTCCTACCACCACAGTTGCACTGACCACATCAGCACACAAAATCCAATACACAATATCAATACAGGACAACAACTATCAAAAGTGCTGCCCAGGTGGGAAAAGGTGAACGCACATGACCACGAACTGATAATAGATGCACTTGGTATGGTCCAAGATAACGTTTCTTTGGCTCTTAGTTGCATACAGGTCCAAATGTGGATGCAATCAGTGGCTGCCTCAATTATAAGAGAAGCAAAGAGGGTACTTTCCCTACTGAAATTCGGAAAGTCATTTGGAATAGTGCCACTCACTGAATTGGAAAGAGAACTCCAGTCCTGGTGGACCGTTGGTAAACTTCACTTATGACCCCATCACTAATATGGTCACAACCTTTGTGTTAACAATTTGTTACGCTTCAATATATGTAATCCATCCCATGGTTGCATTGGGGTTGAATCACAATGGAACTGTGCTCTATCCTTTTGAACATAGAACATGGGCTCGAATGGTGAATAACAAATGGCAAACTGTAAATTTAGAATCTTGCATTGTGAAAGAACAACAAAGGTTTATCTGTGAAAGTAATACAATTGAAGCTCAAGACATTTGTCTCGATACTGAGCAAAGTATTTGCCATTTTGAAATCCATCCGGACACTAATCAAAAGACAGTACTTGTATATATTGGGCAGGGTTGTGTGTGTTTGAGAACTGCTTGTAAGTCTATAACGATAGACAAGATAGTTATAGACATTCCAATTTCAGTATTTGTAATTTTGTTAAAACTGTTGGGTGTGACTTTTCTTATTTAGCGCCAGTCATATCCCACCAGCTGGTACGATCCGACTATACAGTGTTCCACAAGTTGTCACCTGTACCTTTTGGAATGAATCTTGCATTGGTAAAACAGTTGATAAAACACCAAGATTTAATCAAAATCTTGAAGGAAATCTAGGAGAATGGACAGAAAACCTTGATAACTGTTCACCATGACATAACAGAAATTCACAGTATCTTGAAAAGAATAAAGAGACATAGCTGGTTGGATGTGCTTTTTGGATGGTCACCTACTGCTACTGGCATTCTAAATAAACTGTGTCACCTCAGTATTGTTCTTTTGGTATTAGTTCTAATCAGCTTTGTTTTGTCTGCAATATTGTGTGTTTGGAATGGGAGGGTGTTAAGGCGGCCAGCATTCCTAACACCCACACTTACTGCACATGAGAACACTTTAAGAACCAGCTTTCAGGCAAAGTATTATCCAGTTTCCCTTTGAGAAATAGATCATGTATAAGGCAAACGACTTTGCCCAGGATAAAAGATAGGGGAAAATTGATATAGTAGGGGCTAACTAGAATTAGAATAGAGTTAAACTTTGGAAAGACAACCGTGGGAATACTATGCAAAGAGAGAATCTCACAACATAGTTTTGCAAACTGAAATAAGGAGGTAAGGCCTTGAGGCCCTGAGCAATGATAAGAAGGAACTGGTATGTTCTGTGTACTGATAAGAAGGAATCAGTTTGCAAGTATAAACAGTCTACTGGCTATGTTAATGATTTCTCGGAACTGATTATCCTAAGCCTACCTATTCTCGGAAATGTAATGAATATGTATGAATGTATGCTTTAGAATCATAGAATCATAAGGTTGGAAGAGACGTCTGAGATCATCGAGTCCAACCGTGCCTGTCTCCCTACTAAACCATATCCCTAAGAAACTCATCAACCCGTCTTTTAAACACCTCCAGGAATGGAGACTCTACCACCTCCCTGGGCAATCTGTTCCAATCCCTGACCACTCTCTCAGTGAAGAAATTCTTCCTAATGTCCAATCTAAACCTGCCCTGGTGCAACTTGTGGCCGTTCCTTCTCATTGTGTCGCTCGTAACTTGCGAGAAGAGAGCAGCACCCACCCCTGTTGAAAACGGAGGGAGTCACCGACACCAGATGGTTCATCAGTGGAACTCGTTTATTAGTAGCATTACAATCACTTTTATAATGGTGATAATTAGCTCATACATATTGCAAAATCTAAGCTCATTATTGGTCGCTCAGCTATTTGTGTTATATCATATTGTTTACATTCCTGCAGTTATCGCTTATCCTGTTCTGTGCTCTCTGTTCTGCACTCCTCTTCTTTTAGGGACTTTCCAGCTTCCTTTGTTTACCACCAAGGACAGACTGACCTTGTTTCATGCCACATCTTCTAATTCAAGCAGATTTGTCTGACTATGGCCTTTGTCTAGTAACCAGTTCCTAATTGCTGACTCCTGACTCTCCACACCTCCCCCGTTTTCTTTAACCGCAGGATATACCCCATATAACATAGACTGCATTGTTTTTTCAATCATGCGCTGCAAACAACTACAAAAGCACAGTAAAAGGAATAAAATACAACAAAACATAAACAAAATTATTAAAGCTGTCTTTAACAAGCTAGTTAACCAAGGACCAAGGCCTAACGACTTAAGCCAATCTTCCAATCCAAAACCTGAATTAACCTGTAGGTGGCCAGTGAGGTCATGCAATTCTTGTATATGGGCAGTTATAGATTTGGAATGATCAGAAAGATTCATACAACACATGCCTTCAAATTCTTTGCAGCCATGACCATGTGCTAACAGTAAAAAATCTATGGCTGCACGATTTTGAAGGGTGGCGTGCCTTACCGAATCAACATCTACGAGTAGGTCCGATATTGCTTGGGAGGTTGCATTGGTCTGTTTTGCCAGCCAACATCCGAGGTTGCGCAGCTGACTAAGAGCACCAGCCAGAGCAACATTCGGAGTAAAAAAGGAACCAAATATGATTTGCTCAACGGACCAAAAATTGACATTGTCCTTACAATCTTGTGTAAATCGATGCCGTAGGGAACGAGTTGGCCGAATTCGTGAACTTCGGGAGATGTTAAGAATCATGCTATCATTAGGAGTTAATAAGGTTAGCCTGCCAATGGTACAGGGACCTCCTCTAATATGGGATGGGATTCCGGGCCACGCACGATCCCCGCATATGAGAAAATATCCCGGTGGGAGAGTAATCGGATTGTTTGAAGATTTAGAAAGGTTCGCGGAGGCATAATTACACCACAAACTGGCATTGCGATAATAGGGTATAGTGGCATTGACCGTCGTGTAATAACCGTGGCCCGCTTGGCGTGAGGAGTGGTTAAAGTAAATGCAGGCATCTGCTGTCAGAGAGTCTAAGATTTCCAATTCCTGTGGTTCTAAGTCTGCAATAGGGCGATGAGGCACCCATGAATCCCACGAATCTACTGTAAGTTTTAAATCAGAATTACTGCAGGTCGGCGTGTCAGCTGGACACGGCCAATCGACATCAGGCACTCCTACAAGGCACGTTGAGAAGGGATTAGAAGGGGTTGCTACCGAAAGACAAATAGCACTTTGTTTTGTAAGATTGGCCAAAGTCACCCATACATTTTGTTTGGATTGTATTGGAAAAAAGGCAAAACTTACTTCTATCTTGCAAAGCAAAATCAACGCCTGTAATATTTTCTGCAACATTTCTTATAATAATTCCTACAATAATGCTTCAATATATGCGACTCTATTGATTTACTAGCGACCTTAACCCAAAAAGTCAATCTTGCCCGCTGCTCGGCTAAAAACAATTGTTCAGGTGATTCATATAATTGCAAAGCTTCTTCTAGAGAGTCAATATTAAAACCATTAGACTCAGCTAAAAAATACAAAGCAGATGCCCCTCGTCTATTAATTTGATAGTTACAAGTGGGACAAAACCAAGATTGCAAGTCTTTTCTTCTACAATGCACTACTTGGGTACAATAAGCACAATAAAAATCTATAAAAGCATTACAGTTAGTTTTACATAAGGGACAGGCATAAGTGGTGTATGCGTCCCATTCTGTCAAATTTTTCAAATCTCTTAAAATAATGTTAAAATAGTCAGGATCAATATTGACCAATGCATACTTCAGTTCCTTTGGCAGTTGGCTCAAAATCGGTGGGACGATAAGCCGTAATTTGGATAACAGTCGCTGCTGCTCACTACGGTGAATGGGTCTTAAGAGACGATCGATGTGGTCCATTTACTGAGAGTCCATTCTCTCCCCCTGCGTAGCTCTTGGAAGTGTCAGTCCCAATCTGACATTAATCGTCCGTGGTTATGTTCTGTGGCTGGACGGTCATCAGGGCTGGCCTAACACATCTTGCTGGAATCCATAGGGTCCCTGTAGGTGTGGAAACACACATAACCTCGACCCCAGTATATCACTTCTACCGGCCCTTCTCTTAATCCTGTTTTTGGGTCCTTGTAATATACTAGTGCACGCTTGTGACTACTGCCTTGGCTCTCTTTCATATGTATGACTGCAGGAGGATCCTTATCTTGCCCAAACACACAAAGATGATTTATGACATAAACAGCCTGTGCCAACCTTTGCTGAGGGTCAGCAATTTCTTGCTGCTTACTGAGATACTGTTTTAAAGTTCGATGGGCCCTCTCTACTATAGCTTGTCCCGTAGGAGAATGCGGGATACCTGTTGTGTGCATTATTCCCCAAAGTTTTAGGAATTCCCTAACTGTGCTACTGCAGTAAGCGGGCCCATTGTCTGTTTTGATCGCTTCTGGTACCCCCATAACTGCAAAACTAACAGTCAAATGTCGCATAACATGTAGCGCTTTTTCCCCACGCTGAGCAGTTGCCCAAACATACTTGCTATACGTATCAACCACCACATGTACGTATTTGAGTCCTCCAAATTCTGCTACATGGGTTACATCCATCTGCCATAGGGCATTTGATTTCAGTCCTCTTGGATTTACTCCACATCCTAACCCAATTCCCCCGTTGTGATGGCTGCATGTTGGACATGCTCGCACTATTAGCTTAGCTTGTGCGATGGGGATCCCATAAGTTCGATGTAACCCCTTCGCATTCTGGTGTAAGCGAGCATGCACTTCCCGGGCCTGCTCCAAATTGCTTTGCGTTGAGGCTGGCATGACCAGTTGATCAGCTCGCGCATTTCCTTCTCCCATTCCAATATTCCACTTATGGCTCCTGATATGTAACACGCAATAAGGTGCCTTCCTCAACTTCAACATTCGTACTAGCTGCAGTAAAAGTTCATACAGTCGCGGATTGTGAGTTTCCTTGATGCTGGCATCCTCTATTCTTTGTAGTACCCCCGCAACATACAAGGAATCTGTAACCACATTCAATGGTCCCTGAAATTGTATAAAAGCCTGTATGACTGCATTCAGCTCCAGGGTCTGCAAACTGTCTCGACTCTCTGCCTCCCATATTTTGTGCTTCCATTGCTTGCCCTCCTTCCACGTCATGGCCGCCTTTCTTGACCTCTTTCCGGCATCAGTATAAACTGTGGTAGCATTTTCAAGGGGTGTGGCTGATCGCCACGGTTTCACTATCCACTGCCATTCTGCTAGCCACTGGAGCATTTTTGGCTGCAACGGGCCTGTCATGATAAGTGCACCCGCTCCCAATAAGGCTTCCTGCAGCTCCGTGGAATTAACTAAAAACCAGTCCAAGTCCGATTTTTGGATTGGTAATTGAATTTGGGTGGGTTCTTGTCCCGTGACATCAATGATACGCTGACGGCCCCGCTTTATTACATCTGCGAGTTGCTCAATTTTACTATATACAGTTTTTCTTGCTTGTAACGGAGGGGAGAGCCATTCCAATACCCTTGTCTCCCCCGTTTTCTTTAGATTCTGAGACAGGGCTGCCAACAGATGGCTTTGGGCACACCAAACAGTCAAATCTATAGGGCTATCAAGGTCTCTACGCTGTACATAGTGATTACCAATACATTGAACGATCGAGTCGATCATCCGGCGTTGTGCAGAGGTGAGTCGGATGGGTAAAGCTGGGTCCGTTCCTTTTAGCAGAGGACGGAGTGCACTGAGTAGGCTGTTTGGGATGCCTACAACTGGTTTTAACCATTGCATTTCTCCCATAAATTTTTGAGCTTCATGCAAGGTAGTGATATCTGTGTCTAACTGTAGTTTTTGTGGAGTAATTGTCTGCGTAGTTATAGTCCAACCAAGATATTTCCATGGGCTAGTTCGCTGTATTTTTTCAGGCGCAATAACTAATGATGCCTTAAGAGTAGTTATAATTGTTTGCAGTTGATCTTCGCTAAACTGTTCCCTTTGAGCGAAGAGGATATCATCCATATAGTGATAGATGATAGTTTCAGGCCATGCCTTCCGCAAGGGCTGTAAGGCAGTATCCACATAAAGCTGACACAGAGTGGAGGAATTCCGCATCCCTTGCGGAAGGACAGTCCATTCAAATCGCTTATCCGGTTCCCCCCTATTAATTGCTGGTAATGTGAATGCAAATCTTTTCATGTCGTTAGAATGTAGCGCTATAGTGAAAAAACAGTCTTTTAAGTCTATAATTAGGAGGGGCCATGCCTCAGGCAGCATGGCAGGATTAGGTAACCCGGGCTGAAGGGCCCCCATAGGCTCCATTTGTTCATTTACTTTCCGTAAATCATGGAGTAGACGATATTTGTCTGATTTCTTCTTTATTACAAATATGGGAGTATTCCACGGGCTGGTCGAGAGTTGTAAATGACCTTGCTGAAGTTGTTCTTCTACTAAGGCATGTGCCTGTTCAAGGCTTTCCCTTTTTAAAGGCCATTGCTTTACCATCACCGGCTCGTCTGTTTTCCAGGTGAGTGGAATGGGAAAGTCCAAGCAATGGCAGTTAAACTAAAGGGCGCTGATCATTGGACAATACTATTCCGAGTTGTGCGAGAATGTCTCTCCCGATGAGACATTGTACCGTAGGTGGTAGTGGTACTATAGTCAGCACAGTATTGACTGTTTGTCCATCCAGGGTTACCGTTACCAGTGGAGATTTTTTCGCCAATGTATATCCCCCTACTCCAGTTACTGTATCCATTGTGGCTCGCTGGGGCCACTGGCTTGGCCAACATTCCAGTTGCACTATGCTAGTATCGGCTCCTGTGTCCAATAAGGCTGTCAATTGTATAGAGTGTCCTTGGTACGATATCGCAATGCCCTTGGTGGGTCGAGTAGATAGATCCATGGTTAACATAGCCAATCCGGAGGAGCCAAAGCCTTGGGTTCCGCGGTTCTTTTGCGTTAAAGGGGTTAGTCCCTTTGTTAACTGTGGTAACGGTAGAAGCTGCGCAATACGTTGTCCCGCAGCGACACTCAGTGGTGGAAATGGGGTATGTGCCATAATATAAATTTCACCGGAGTAATCTGCATCTATTATTCCCGGAAGCACAAAGAGTCCCATAATAGTTGTCGAGGATCTTCCCAATAACAAAGCTCCATAGGCTTGCCCGTTGATAATGAGCGACCCCCTCACTCCAGTTGGTATTTTCTCGGGGCGAGCTGTAGCTAAGGTGACATCTACACTGGCTGCCAGGTCGAGTCCCAAGCTGCCTGCGGTGGCTGGCTGGAGGCTGATGTTGCGGTCGTTGAGGCAGCAATTTGTGTCGGGGCGCGGCTGCTCTGCGCGCTCCTTGTCGAGTTTCCCGACCTCCGACGACAAGCCGACGTGTTGTGAGAGCTGGACTGGCGGGTTTGGCACCAGATCCCGGAGGTACGACACTGTCGACGCCATGTGTCCGGGCTTGCCACAACGGTAACACTTAATGCCTGGAGGCAATGGGCGGCTTGGGTTCGTGCTAGCCGGTGCTACAGCGGCGGCTTGGAGGGGCGCAAGAGCGGCTAATACTTGAGCCTGACTGGCTTCTGCCTGTTTCTGCAGCCCCAACCCTAAATCTTGCAGTGCTTTAACTATAAACGCCTGCGACCCGGTTGGCTGTAGTGACATTCGTTCTAATGCCGCTTCAATTGACCAGTCTGCTCCTAATGTTAACAATATCTTTTTTGTCTCTTCATTTGCATTTTGCAGGGCGCATTGCTTTAACAGTGCGCCTTTCATGTAATCTGGTACTCCTGCCTTTTCTATTGCAGCAGCCACTTTGTCTATAAACCCCCCGAAGCTTTCTCCTCGACCCTGCTTTATACTCATATACATAGGGATGCCACCAGCATCTTTAACCCGTTCCATGGCATTTCTTACTAGCCTCATCGCTTCCTGAACTTTGTCGGGTCCCATTAACATCTGTGCCTCGGTTCTCAAATACGGTCCTAATCCCATCATTTCCTGCATAGTGAGCCCGTGAAGTGGATCACCTGGTCCTCTCTGAACTGCCACTGCCTCTTGAACTTCTGCCTGCCAGTGTGCGTTGAACAGCAATTGCTGATGTTGTGTAAATACTAACTTAACTATGCCTCGCAAATCGTTTGGGAGTAAAAGGGTGGTATTAAACAGATAATCTTAACATCTGCTTAACTGGCTCGCTCTTCGGGCCAAATTGTGCTACTGTCTGCCGCAGCTGTGCAAGGAGCTTCCAGTCCAAAGGAGAATAATTGCCAACGTGGTGTGTTACTTGCCCGTTCTGATCTATAACGGGGGTGTATGTAACGGGGCAGACTAGGGAGCCGGCAGCCTCCAGCAACACTTCATCGCCTTCCTCTGCCCCCTTGCGGGCGATAGCAGCCCATGCCTCACGACGCTCCCTAGCCATCTCCTCCCACAGGTCGCTGAGCGCCCCAGGGACAGGAGGGGTGGGTTCATAGCGATTCGGCTTGGTTGCTAGCGATGCAGGCTTTTGGAGGGCAAATTTAAGCACATGCGTAGCCCCCCCACTGCTCTCGTCTTCATTCTCATCACTTCCCGTATCCCCGCTTTCACTCCCTCCTTCTAATGGAGGTGCTGACGGTTTAACGGAATCTGAGGACGCACTCTCTGTCCCTCCAGCTGGAATCACTACAGCAGACACTCTCGGAGCCAACGGCTCACCCTCCTGGCCATACCCAGCATTTTTACGAGAAGCTTGCTTGCAGAGCTGCGGCAGCAGCCCTACGTTCTGCCTGCTGCTTTAAAAGGTCGTTATGGATATCCCGCCATATTTTACCTAATTTCTTGGCTGTCTTATCATCTTTAAGGATAGCGTCATAAAGTTCATCTCCTAATTTACGCCACTCCGAAAGTTCATGAACTGTATGAGGATTCTGAAAGCAGCCCTTGGCATATCCCCAAGCTAACAATGCCAATAAATCTTTCTTGCTGTGTTCTTTCAACCCTCGCTTTTCTATGTTAACTAAAAATAAATCATATGCTACTTGCCGATCCATATCAGCGCTGTTGCGGTCCTCCGGCTCCGGTAGCACGTATGGCCCAGTACCACCTGTATGATCCCTGTGGGTGCTGCTCCTGCCTTTTCCAATAGCGTTGAACACCGCTCTGGCCGCCTCAGAGCCCAACCCAACTCCGTCCACCGATGGTGTTCTTTTCCCGTTATCTTTAATAACGGGGCACGTCGGGGTCACCATTTTGTTGAAAACGGAGGGAGTCACCGACACCAGATGGTTCATCAGTGGAACTCGTTTATTAATAGCATTACAATCACTTTTATAATGGTGATAATTAGCTCATACATATTGCAAAATCTAAGCTCATTATTGGTCGCTCAGCTATTTGTGTTATATCATATTGTTTACATTCCTGCAGTTATCACTTATCCTGTTCTGTGCTCTCTGTTCTGCACTCCTCTTCTTTTAGGGACTTTCCAGCTTCCTTTGTTTACCACCAAGGACAGACTGACCTTGTTTCATGCCACATCTTCTAATTCAAGCAGATTTGTCTGACTATGGCCTTTGTCTAGTAACCAGTTCCTAATTGCTGACTCCTGACTCTCCACACACCCCGTCACAAAATCCTTTCAGGTAGTTGTAAACAGTGATGAGGTCTTCCCTCAGTCTCCTCTTCTCCAAGCTAAACAACCCCAATTCCCTCAGTCTCTACTCATAGGGCTTATTCTCCAGCCTCCTCACCAGTCTCTTTGCCCTTCTCTGGACGCGCTCCAACACCTCAATGTATATTAACAACAACAGGAGGACCAAGGAGAATCTCCCTCCTTTACTGGATGCAAGGGGACCAGTAGTGATGAGGGATGAGGACAAGACAGAGGTACTTAATGCCTACTTTGCCTCAGTCTTTAATAGTAAGTTAAGATGTTCTCGGAATACTAAGCCTCCTGAGTCAGAAAACAGTGAAGATGAAGCTCCAACGATCCAAGAGGATTTGGTTAGAGACCTGCTCGGCCAATTAGACATCCACAAGTCTATGGGGCCAGATGAGATCCACCCAGGGGTGTTAATGAAGCTGGCAGAGGTTCTTGCCAAACCCCTTTCCCTCATCTACCAGCAGTCCAGGCCTACTGGGGAAGTGCCACTTGACTGGAGACTGGCAAATGTGACACCCATTTACAAAGAAGGGTCAGAGGGATGATCCGGGGAACTCCAAGCCTGTCAGCTTGACCTTGGTAATGGGGAAGATCATGGAACAGATCATCTTGAGTGCTATCGCACAGGACAACCAGGTGATCAGACCCAGTCAACACGGGTTTATGAAAGGCAGGTCCTGGCAGACCAATCTGATCTCCTTCTATGACAAAGTTACCTGTTTAATGGATGAGGAGAAGGCTGTGGATGTGGTGTACCTGGACTTTTGTAAATCCTTTGGTACCGTTTCTCACAGTATTCTGATTGAGAAACTGGCTGCCATTGGCCTGGACAGGCACACCCTCTGCTGGGTCAGTCAGAAAGTGGTGTTCCCCAGCGTTCAGTGCTGGGTCCAATTCTGTTCAATATCTTTATCAATGATCTGGACAAGGTGATTGAATGTACCCTTAATAAGTTTGCAGATGACACTAAGCTGGATGGCAGTGTTGATCTGCTTGAAGGAAGGGAGGCTCTGCAGAGAGATCTGAACAGGCTGGACTGATGGGCTGAGACCAACAGGATGAGGTTTAACAAGACCAAATGCCGGGTCCTGCACTTGGGACACAACAACCCCATGCAGCGTTACAGGCTTGGGGAAGAATGGCTGGAAAGCTGCCTGGAGGAGAAGGACCTGGGGGTGTTGGTTGACAGCCGGCTGAACATGAGCCAGCAGTGGGCCCAGGTGGCCAAGAGAGCCAATAGCATCTTGGCCTGTATCAGAAACAGCGTGGCCAGCAGGACCAGGGAGGTGATTGTGCCCCTGTACTCAGCACTGGTGAGTCCACACCTCAAGTACTGTGTTCAGTTCTGGGCCCATCACTATAGGAAGGACATTGAGGTGCTGGAGAATGTCCAGAGAAGGACAATGAGGCTTGTGAAGGGACTGGAGAACAAGTCTTATGAGGAGCAGCTGAGGGAACTGGGGTTGTTTAGCCTAGAGAAGAAGAGGCTGAGGGGAGACCTCATCACTATCTACAACTACCTCAAAGGACATTGTAGCAAGGTGAGTGTTGCTCTCTTCTCTCAAGTGACAAGTGATAGGACGAGAGGTGATGGCCACAAGTTGCATCAGGGCAAGTTCAGACTGGATATTAGGAAAAATTTCTTCACTGAAAGGGTGGTCAGGCACTGGAACAGCTGCCCAGGGAAGTGGTTGTGTTGCCATCCCTGGAGGTGTTTAAAAGATGGGTAGATGAGTTTGAGTGATATGGTTTAGTAGTGGACAGGTACGGTTGGACTCGATCTCAGAGGTCTTTTTCAACCAGAGGATTCTATGATTCAGTCCCAGCCTTGAGCTTCAAGGACTTGAAAGATGTGGGAAGAGAGATTATCACTGAAAAATGAGGCAAAAAAATTGTTGAGTACCTCAGCCTTCTCCATGTCGATTATCACCAGTTCTTTTGTTTCATTTATTGGAGTGAGAGGGTGTACATTTTCCTTTATCTTCTATTTCTGGCCAATGTACCAATAGAAACCCTTATTATTATTATTCATTGCATCCCTTGCCAAGTTCAGCTAGAGCTATGCCTTAGCTTTTCTGATCACACCTGAGTAGTATCTCCATATTCTTTCCAGGATATATATCCCGCTTCTACTGCTTGTGCAGTTCCTTCTTACACTTTAGTTTGACAAGGAAGTCCTTACTAAGCCATGTTGGTCTCCTGTCTTGCCCTATTTCCTACATGTGGGAATTGAGAGCTCTTGCAAGAGCTACCAGCTCTGTTCAGCTCCTTTGTCTCCAAGGACACTGCTTAAGGTTATAGAATCACAGAATCATAGAATGGTTTGGGTTGGGCAGGGACACCTTCCACAAGATCAGGTTGCTCAAAGCCTCATCCAACCTGGCCTTGAACATCTCCAGGGATGGGGCAGCCACGACTTCTCTGGGGAACCTATGTCAGTGCTTCACCACTCTCACAGTAAAAAATTTTTTCCTAATATCTGATCTAAATCTCCCCTCTTTCAGCTTAAAACCGTTTTCCCTCGTCCTATTCCTGCACTCCCTGCTAAAGAGCCCCTCCCCAGCTTTCCTGTAGGCCCCCTTTAAGTACTGGAAGGTTGCTATAAGGTCTCCCTGCAGCCTTCTCTCAGCTGAACAATCCCAACTCTCTCAGCCTGTCCTCATAGTGGAGGTGTTCCATCCCTCTGATCACCTTTGTGGCCTCCCCTGGACTCGCTCTAACAGATCCATGTCCTTCCTGTGCTGAGGACTCCAGAAATGAACACAGGACTCCAGGTGAGGTCTCATGAGAGCAGGGTAGAGGAGGAGAATCACCTCCCTCATCTTGCTTACCACACTTCTGATGCAGCCCAGGATATGGTTGCTTTTCTGGGCTGCGAGTGCACATTGCTGGCTCATGTTGAGCTTCTCATCCACCAGCACTCCCCAGTCCTTCTCTTCAGAGCTACTCTCAATCCATTCTCTGCCCAGCCTGTAATTGTGCTTGCGATTGCCCCAACCCAGGTGCAGGACCTTGCACTTGGCCTTGTTGAACTTCATGAGGTTCACACAGCCCTACCTCTCCAGCCTGTCTAGGTCCCTCTGGATGACATCTCTTCCTTCCAGCATGTCAACCACACCACACAGCTTGGTGTCATTGGCAAACTTGCTGAGGTCCTCAATCCCACTGTCCATGTCTGCGACAAAGATGCTAAATAGCGCCAGTCCCAGTACCGACTCGTGAAGAGCACCACTCATCATTGGTCTCCACTTGGACATTGAGCTGCTGACCACAACTCTTTGAGTTTTATAGAATGTTACTGCTTTAGAGCAGGATGTGCTGCCTTCTTCCCAAGCTTGTCATTGAACTAATTGAAAGAAAACAGTCTTGCTTATAACAGTTTCAGCATTCCCAACTTTCTTCTCAAATGTACTGTTAAAAAGAGACTGCAGCATCTACAGTATGAAGCATAATCATTGTTGTGTGACTTAACCTGTTGCTGCAACTGCTGACCCTGCAGCTATAATTTCAAATGAGATTACTGTGACTAATGTACATGAGGACTACTGAGAATAATTTTTTTTTAAAAAACCACTACAAGTAGTCGTATGCTGTCAAAAGCTAGGTCAAAGTATCCCATTGTACTGTCTTTGGTTGGGATGGAGTTAACTTTCTTAATAGCAGCCCATATGATGTGTTTTGGTTTTGTGACTATGACAATCTTGACAACACATTAGTGTTTTGGCTGTTGCTGAACAGTGTTAGCACAGCATCCACTCTTTCTGTTTTTTCCACTCTGCTCCAACAGGGAGTAGTCTGGGGAGTAAGCAAGAAGTTTGGAGGGGACACAGCTGGGACAGATGACCCCAACTGGCCAAAGGGATATTCCATAACATATAATGTCATGCTCATTAATAAAACTGGAGGGAAGGTGGTTTGTTTGTTTTTTTTTTTTTGAGGGAGAAAGTTGCTGGTGTTCAGAAACTAGCTAGACATGAGTCTGCTTCTGGGAGGTGGTGAGTGATTGCCTTTGCATCACTTGTTCTGTTTTTCTTTTGTTCATCTTTCCTTTCTCAGTCCCTGAGTTTTCTTGCTTTTTGCTCCTCCTATTCTCTCCCCTGTCCTGCTTTGGGAGGAGGGAGTGAGAAAGTAACTGTGTGGTGCTTAAGCTGCGGGTGGGGGGTAAACTACAACATTAATTTTCACACATTGTTTTAGGAAATAAGCAGTGGTGTCAAATTTTTAATACACATATTTAAACACAAGTGAGATTTATCTACAGTCATTTTTCTCAATGCATTTTATACATAGTAGATAAATAGCTAACCATATCTGTTATCCAAATTTCATTTTTACAGTGTTCTATTACTTGCACCCAAAGTTAGCCAGTTTCCATAAAGAGTCTATTGGCAGCTTGATTATTTAAAAAACCTTATTTTTCAAGTTTAAAAATAAGATCCATGGTAGCCTTACATTACACACAAGACCAACCAATACATATTTTATAAAATGGTTTAATGGATGCATGCATGTCTGATATAGTGATAATAAATTTACTGAATTCTAATTATTCACTGTTGTAATCATTTTACAAAAGCATTGTGTTTTACCTGGATGGATACACAGTCTTTGATAGAAGAATTATTTAGACTGAATCAGTGGCATATTAAAGAATAAAGCCAACAATTCCTTCTGCATATTCTTTTGACACAATTCCAGCAAGAGAAACAACATGGTACAAAAAGTATACAGGAAAGATTGTTGTTACCATAACCATCGAAACTGTAAATACAAGTTCAAGTGGTCAAAACAATTAAAGTCATAATAATTCTAACCAGTCAGATATTACAGTAAGAAATGTTATCCAATTACATGTAGTTGTCAAAACAATGCATTTCTTTCCTTGTCAGTTGATAATTTTTTTCTAACAAGACAAAAACTTTGGCAATTGAAGGCATTGAAAATAATTTTCAAAGTTCAAGACAGTCACAGCATTTTCTTTGCAGAAGGTAAACTGTATACCAAGGCTCAGAGGCTGTAAAAACTGCTTCTAAGGGGAAAAAAGTGCAAATATCCTGCACAGATAGTTTAAAAAGCTGCTGGTACAATCATTCACTAACAGAATCTTCGTTTTCTTTTTTGCATAGTTCACACATCACTGGGAATGTGACAAGGTATGCTATTTTTGGCAAGAGCAAAAAAAGTGATACTTGTGTGAGTTGCCATGTTAGACGTGCTGGATCCATGCAGATTCAGGTAGAGGGTTACTACCTGATGTTATTAGACACTGAATACTGATTTTGTTTTTGTTGAAGCAGTTCTGTAATAGCCAACAGCTTCTTAAGAACATGCTGTAGAAAAAAAAAAACAGAAAACCACAACCCAGTATAACCCTATATTATCAACTAGAACAAAACAAACCCCATCTTGCTTGAGAAGCATCTTCAACATTAACCTACCGGATTTAGAATTAGGTAGTTTAAAATATATTTACCCCACCCACACTCCAATTCCTTAGTCACTAAGACATAACTTCAAATGACAACTGTAAGACAGCAAAACAATCTGTAAACCAAAAATCAGTTCTTGGGTATTTTCCCCATGTGAAAGTGCAGAACTGGGCCAAGAAAATGAAAACAAAAGTCTGATAATACAGTTCACTTCTGTACAGGCAGAACTACCCTCTTTTAACTTTCTGAAAACTTGGTCATTAAACTAAACTAAATGCAACTGAACATACACATAAAGCAGACTGAGAAATTGTATTGCTAACACACTGTCAGGAATTCAGTCATCTTTTCATTATAGTAGAACCATGATCAACTACAACAAGGTCATCCTGAACCATTAAGGCACTTACAGGAAGAAAAAGGGAAAAAATTCAAGAGTTTTCTTTATGGAAAGCCATGAGGTAAAATTAAAATTACTCCTCTAAAGCAGAAATATAAGTGTATTGAGGAAACAATATCACATCTGTAATCATTAAGTACTTCAGAAACAAGTTTTGTGAAACAAATTATATCCCTTATCTGTAAGCAACACATATTTAGTACTGAAAAAATTCTACTATCCAGCTGATTTTGAATTTCTTCACTGAGAGAGTGATCAGAGATTGGAACAGATTGCCCTGGGAGGTGGTGGAGTCTCCATCCCTGGAGGTGTTTAAAAGACGTGTTGATGAGTTTCTTAGGGATATGGTTTAGTAGGGAGACAGGCACGGTCGGACTCGATGATCTCAGAGGTCTCTTCCAACCTTATGATTCTCTGATTCTATGTGCCAGTCTAGCCATCATTTTTGCTTTGTCGAGACTAGCAGTAGCTGTAAGCAAATTATGAACTTGAATGTGACTGATTTTTTTTCCTTATATGCCACTCAATTGTAGTAGTCGTTATTAAACTGTATTGGTTTTGAACTGATATAATGAAGCGTTTTTTCCTTTTTAATTCCTTGAGCTGTCTTCTGCCAAAGATGATTAAATAGAAAAAATATTCTCACCTTTCACACAATCATCATGAGACTTTCCAGCAATCCTCTTATTTAAAAAACATTACTGCCAAAAAAAATCATTATTTGAGTAATGTCTGCTTCCAGGAGAAAGAAATATAGATTTATTGTGTACCTGGGTTTAAATTAAGGCCTTCAAAGAGTCAGTATATAGGAAGTTCAATCTTTAAACCATGAAAATAATAAGAAATCTGATTACAAGAAGTTATTTAGAAACAGTTAAATTAAAAACTGTTTTACCTCTTCAAAATTGTGTCATTAAATAATTTAAGTTGATACTGATTAAATTTAAGGAAGACCATCTCTAAACAAAGAGAATTTCTTTAGTACAACTGCCCCTGTCCCCAAATCATTATCATTTAAAAGGGAAGATGACTTAAATTATCGCCTGCACAGAACAGTATACTACTCAAGCATACCAAAACGTAGTACTGTGCAATAAGTACTATTGCTGACTTTAAGTATCACAGTATCACAAGGTTGGAAAAGACCTCTGAGATCATCGAGTCAAACCTATGACCCAACACTAGCACCCACTCTCATTTAAACCATAGCACTAAGTGCCTCATCCAATCTGTTTTTAAACACCTCCAGGGACAGATGACTCCACCACCCCCCTGGGCAGCGCATTCCAATGGCCAATCACCCTTTCAGTGAAAAATTTTTTCCTAATATCAAGTCTAAACCTCCCCTGACGAAGCTTGAGACCATGTCCTCTTGTTCTGTCACTGGTCGCCTGAGAGAAGAGACCAACCCCTGCCTGCCTGCAACCTCCTTTTAGGTAGTTATAGAGAGCAATAAGGTCTCCCCTGAGCCTCCTCTTCTCCAGGCTAAACAACCCCAGCTCCCTCAGTCGCTCTTCATAGGGCTTGTGCTCCAGCCCCTTCACCATCTTCGTTGCTCTCCTCTGGACACACTCCAGCATCTCAACATCTCTCTTAAACTGAGGGGCCCAGAACTGGACTCAGTACTCAAGGTGCGGCCTGACCAGTGCCGAGTATAAGGGGATGATAACTTCTCTAGTCCTGCTGGCCACACCATTCCTGGTGCAGGCCAGGATACCAACATAATTAGTATACCATAGGCAAGTACATTATTTTTGTAGTATTTTGAGACAGTGAATGGTCATGTGAATTTTTTTCCTCTTAAAAAATAAGTTTTCATAAAAGCTGTAGAGAAGTTGAATAATTGGAACAGAACACTTATTTATAGTGTTTGCTAGAGAAGTTTGCCATGTTTGTTTACAAATGTAATAAATCAGGAAGCAGAAATGAAGTAGTGATAGAAAGCTAAGGAAATTAAATTTAGTTATTTATTTCTCAATTAGAAGAATTATATCTATTACTGTCAGGAGACAGTATTTTCTTGGGTTTAGGCTTCCTCTAGAAACCAAAAACTTCACCTGGAAACTAAACAAAAAAGAAAAAAAAAAGCAAAAAACCAAACTAAAACAAACCAGCAAAAAAACCCCAATAAAAAACCCTAACCCATTGCTTTAAAACATCTTTGGTTTTGTTGTATAAATACTTAGTTCATAGTTTTGAGCTTCTTTACCATTACAACTAGCATACTCCTGGTGAAATGTACCTATTATTTATCACTCATACTTCTGGACAGAAAAATTAGAAAAGAATCACCACATTAAGCAATAACTCAAGACATGCTGTCTGTACCTGTGATTTTTGTTAAGTATTGTAGTTTACCTGCATTACACCTCGCTCATTACTGAGTGTCCGAAGTTCATCTGAATGTGCCACACACATCTCGTGTAAGGCTGCCAGATAACGAGATAAGTCAGTTCTAGAGTGCTCTGTAGTGTCTGGAAGCTCAGGAACATTCTTTAACAAAAATTATGAGAGTGGACTTAGAATGGTGAGTAGCCAGGCATATAAGAAATTAAATTACAGTTCTACCAACCCGCCAACAGCTGGTTTGATACTGCAAGCAAGTACTGCAATGTTTTTCTTTGCAATTAAGTCTTCTGTCCATGTCTTCTAATACAAATTATATATTTCCTTCTCTCCACAAGCAACTATTTTACAAAGACATTTTAATTAAGGTTACACATTTCACATGGAGAGATTACTAAATATACAGCAGTTCCTACTTCTACTAGGAGGGTTCTACTAAAAGGATTAATGTTGCTATGCTACCTCTGAGCTGTCCAGAAAGGTACTAAGAAAAGAGATTCATATTATATCCTCCCTCAAATGAGGGGGATCCATCCATTAGGTGTTGTTTTTTTTTTTAATTCAGACAATAGCAGCAGCAAGAATGGACACCAAAAAATCCCCAAACTATCAAGTCAGTAAATCCACTAATAAAATAATACAATTAAAGCAGTAATAATCAGTTATTTTAAAATCCAACAGTTTTCTGCCATAATCTGCCATTTAAAGAAAAAACAGTATATCATAATATGCAGAAATTGCCATTTAACCAGAAAAAGGTGACGTATGGCAATCTACCTGAATGACACACTTCAAAGAACTCATAGATTATCAAAGTAGTCTAAGATATCTTCTAGGATCACTTTTAATGTATCGATTCAGGAAGCTAGGCACATTTATTTCATCTTCATTTTTAAAACAAATTATTGGTTTAAGCATATACATATAGACATAAATGAGCTCCTAACTTGTTATAGCTATCATACACAAAACAATAATAGTTTCAAAGTGAACTGTAATTATTATTTTCTTTTAAACTACAATATCTAGAATTCATGCAGTGAGACATTTGGTAACTTATAACTAAAATGAAAGATAATATTTTTTAAAACTTCAATTTTTTCAATCTCATCTCAAAACCATATGACAAATTGCACATAAGAACTTTTTGTTTTAAAATATTCTTTTAAAAGTTTGATATTTTTGGCCAAAAGCTCTAATCCTCAGGGAGAAGCTCAAATAGATCTCATGTCTACAGCAGTACTAAATGAATAAAATCTTTCTACAGGACGTTTGATAGGTTTTAATCCTGTGTGACACATCAGCAATTTGCAGTTCCCTAAACATGCATAAGAAAAAAATTTTCAGCAACAAGCATTCAAAATTGTGTGGAAGCTGATGCATTTCTGAGACAGTTAACAAGAACTGTAAAGAATTTTAATTTACAACATTCTATACAACTTCCAATATTTTTTTAAAACCACTTACCCCAAGTTCATCTAAGAACATGATCATGCGATGTTTGTTACTCTTGATGAATGGATTTACCCCCTCCATATATGGCTCCTAGCAATTTTAAAAAATATTTATTAGAATAAATCAATACCAATTTAATAGTCATACCTGAAGCGAACACATTGTAATCAGAGACAAATGACACTGCAAAACACAAATGTGTCATCTGGAGTGATTTTATTTTTTCAAGTGAATTTATAATGACTGGTGTAAAACCAATCAAAAGTTACACTTTTTTGTATTGCAGATGGATTCTGAAATTGTTTATATATGCATTGTGACATGAAATTTTACATTTCTGAAATACTGAAGATGGACTTTTTTTTTCATTGCAGCTATATAATGGAGAAAACACTTTCAGAGGTAACATTAGGACATAAGTGACCTCCTTCTTGTTCTTTCGTTAATGCTTACATTCTTAGTTATGAGTGTCAGACAAATGGCTTTATAATGACAGCCTGAACTCACTTTTTTTCATTACGCTTAAGACAACAGATTTTTGTATTGTTCAACCATGTTGCAACTTAGGAAACAGAACAGACCAATTGTTGCTGGCATGTTTCAAAATGCTGTACCAACAGAAAACAACAGTCTAAGGAATAAGTAGAGGAAAAGTGTGTGTGTGTGCAGGGAGGAGCCAGAGGTTGGTAGTTATTCATTTGTTTCAGAATTAAAACACTGTATATGCAGGTTGGAAGTTTAGTCCAAATTGGTCTCAATTTGAAAGTGAATTATTACATATAGTATATAAAAGAACATGGATATGGAATGTATTTAAAGGTTCTGTACAGAGACATGCCAATATTACTGAAAGATATCTCCCCATTTTGACATCAAATAATCAATGGAAATGCAAAAAGGCTCCCATCATCTATTTAAGGCAGATGATACATGCTTCTTGAATGGGTTCTTTCTTATCACAGATTTCTACTCTAGCATTTCTCAGTTGTCTTATTGATATGAATATTCCTAAAGAAAATTTATCCATTTTACCATCAAATAGATGTTTTCTTTGTGGAGGGATGGCTGCCTGTCTTTCCTCTCCCACTTTTCCAACTCCAACATCCATCTAGTTGACCAAGGGAAGCCAGCAGATGTGGTGGTTATGGGTTTTAGCAAACCTTTTCATACTGTCTCTCACAGTATCCTTCTGGATAAAATTTCCAGCACACAGCTAGACAAGTCCATAATACCTTGGGTGAGCAATTGGCTTACGGGTCGAGCTCAAAGGGTTAAAGTAAATGGGGTTGCATCAGGCTGGTGGTCAGTCACTAGCGGGGCTCCCCAGGGATCAGTTTTAGGGCCAGTGCTCTTTAATGTTTTTATAAATGATCTGGATGCAGGAGTCAAGTGTACGATACTAAACTAGGAGGAGCTGTGGACTCCCTTGAGGGTAGAGAGGCCTTACAGAGAGACCTGGGCAATCACCAACCATATGAAATTTAAGAAGAGTAAGTGCCAGATTCTCCATCTAGGCTGGAGTAATCCTGGTTATATGTACAAACTAGGGGATGAGAGGCTAGAGAGCAGCCCTGCGGAAAGAGATCTGGGGGTTCTGGTTCACAGCAAGTTGAACATGAGCCAAGAGTGTGCCCTGGCAGTCAAAAGGGCCAAGCGTGTCCTGGGGTGCATCAAGCACAGCATAGCTAGCTGGTCAAGGGAGGAGATTGTCCCATTCTACTCTGCAATGGTGTGGCCCCACCTCGAGTAATGGGTGCAGTTTTGGGTGCCTCAATATAGGGACATCAAACTGAGTGTGTCCAGAGGAGGGCAACTGAGATGGTGAAAGGCCTCAAGGGCAAGACTTATGAGGAGTGACTGAGGTCACTTGGCTCGCTCAGCTTGGAGAAGAGGTTGAGGAGCGACCTCATAGCAGTCTACAACTTCCTCAAGGGGGGCAGCAAAGGGGGAGGTGCTGATCTCCTCTCTCTGGTGACCAGCGATAGGACACGAGGAAATGGAATGCAGCTGCGTCAGAGAAAGTCCAGATTGGACATTAGGAAAGGGTTCTTCACTGAGAGGGTTGGTCACTGGAACAGGCTCCCCAGGGAATTGGCCATGGCACCGACCCTGTCAGAGTTCAAGGAATGTCTGGACACCATTCTTAATCATATGGTTTAATTTTAGGTAGTCCTGCAAAGAGCAGGGAGTTGGACTTGATGATCTTTATGGGTCCAACTTGAGATATTCTATGATTCTATGAATACTAGAGTATGACTACTACACTTTTGGTCATTGTCTATATACTTCCACTGTTGTCTTTGGAACAAATGTCTGAGTTTATCTGTTCTCATATCATGAAAGTATGATTGCATCACTCTTTATAATACCTACTAGTATGGTCATTGGTTCATCAATTATTTATACAGGTCACTGCTGCTGTTCATACTACCAGATTAAAAATCTTTATGGTATATACCAAATCAATAGCCTGTTGAGCTCCAACTGAAAAGGATAGAAGAAAATGCAGGAACAAGGTCTCCTTGCTGATGAAGAGACTTGGGTCACACATCAGCATTTGCACAAGAAAACAGCAACAGATTTTTGTGTATTAAAGCGGAACATGGAAATGTATTGGAAATGCAGTTCTAGGCTGTTCTGTGTAACATTATATTCACCTTAGCTCCAAATTCAACTAGATTTGCTAAATTCTGCACAGATTTGGCGACCAGCGTCAGCGTTCTTGCAGCAGTAGGGGAAGGAGTATCTGATTGATAGGAATACAAAGCAGAGAGTTACTGGTCAATTAATTTAAAATTTCCAGTAGTCCGATGAAAGTTAAATTCTTCTACAATTTATTATTTATCATGGAATTAAATATCTTGAATGCTGTAACAGAACTGCATGTAAAAAATACCTCATGATCACATAAACTTTTGTTGGTTTAGTAATTATGCCCACAACAATATTAATATGCATATCTGAATATCTGTACAAGTTGCTTATAGAACAAAGTAAGCAAAATAGTATTCCTCAGAAGCCTAAGGTTAACAGAAGTTTTATGAATTCAGTGAAAAGTCTTTTCACAGAAATCAAACAGCTCTGTTAAAAGGAAGATTATTTGTTGTCAGAATCTAATAAAATAATTATTTTCTCTCTTTTCCTTATAAGTAGGTCCTGCATCATTATGCAAATTATACTTTAAATTACGAGTACTGAAAACCAGAGTAAACTGCATGCAATCATGGCTTGTGTTTTCATGAAAGTATAGCTATTTATTACACAAATCAAATGCTAGAAACTCCTGGTACAATCACTTGTTGGAAAAAGTTGTTTTAACTGACTAAGAGTTAGTGTTAAGCATAGGGTTTTTTGGTTTGCTTTTAAACAGTTATGGTCAAATTTGGCTTTTCACTTACAGGCCATTTAAGTGTTCCAAAATTGACATGTTTATTATATATACTCTAAATGTCACAGTACTTCATAAGAATGCTATATACTCTTCACTGTCTATCTGTATGTTTTGATCTTGCATCTTTCTGCCCCCTTCCCCACTCAGCATTGCAATTAATTAAAAAATAAGTTCCAACTTCTTAG
The DNA here is from genome assembly GCA_033558185.1 of Dromococcyx pavoninus. Classification (NCBI taxonomy): domain Eukaryota; kingdom Metazoa; phylum Chordata; class Aves; order Cuculiformes; family Neomorphidae; genus Dromococcyx; species Dromococcyx pavoninus. The sequence goes on along the minus strand of JAUMJL010001123.1, from coordinate 722,635 downwards.
GTATAGCAGGAGCTTAGACTGAGGCACTAATCATACAACTAATCTCAGTGGTTCATAGCATCTAGTGCTTAGTACTGTACATCCCTTTGAAGAAGCAATGCTGGAAACTCCTGAACCAACTCAAACTCAAAAAGGAAGCCTACAGAGGGTAGAAGCAAGGACAGGATGGACCACTCTGCAGATAAGGAATTGGCTGGATGGTCGCACTCAAAGGATTATGGTCAACAGTTCAATGTCCAAGTGGAGACCAGTGATGAGTGGCGTTCCTCAGGGGTTGGTATTGGGACTGGCGCTGTTTAACATCTTTGTCACAGACATGGACAGTGGGATTGAGGGCACCCTCAGCAAGTTTGCCAATGACACCAAGCTGTGTGGTGTGGTTGACACACTGGAGGGAAGGGATGCCATCCAGAGGGACCTAGACAGGCTGAAGAGGTGGAACTGTGCGAACCTCATGAAGTTCAGCAAGGCCAAGTGCAAGGTCCTGTACCTGGGTTGGGGCAATCCCAAGCACAATTACAGGCTGGGCAGAGAATGGATTCAATTGCAGCCCTGAAAAAAAGGACTTGCGGGTGCTGGAGGATGAGAAGCTCAACATGAGCCAGCAATGTGCCCTTGCAGCCCAGAAAGCCAACCATAACCTGGGCTGCATCAAAAGAGGTGTAAACAGCAGGTCGAGGGAGATGATTCTCCCCCTCTGCGGTGCTCCTGTGAGCCTCCACATGAAGTACTGTGTTCATCTCTGGGGCTCCAAACATAAGAAGGACATGGATCTGTTGGTGTGAGTCCAGAGGAGGGCCACAAAGATGATCAGAGGGATGGAACACCTCCCCTATGAGGACAGGCTGAGAAAGTTGGGGTTAATTGGCCTGGAGAAGAAAAGTCTCCAGGAAGACCTTATAGGGACTTTTTACAAGGGCATGTAGTTATAGTACAAGGAGCGTAAGAGTCAGTCTGAAGAACAATATTTGCTTCAACATCACCATCAGGGACTCGGAGACATATCAAGAAGCAAACACCCTGAGAGAAAGAACTGTGTGGTACAGGGAGTACTGTGCAGCTCTCCAATACCTGGGACTGCGTAATAACCGAGATAAGGCCGCATAGCTGCTGTCCAGAAGATGGACTGTACCTGCTGCTTCAGCAAGACTTGAACCTTCGGTGAACTTTTCTTCATTATAATATGAAAACACACCTCTTGGCCAAAAGCTACCCACCTCCTCCCTGCCTCTGAGGCAAACTCCTCTCAAAACCACACCTACTGGGCCTGCACAGTTAAGTGTTGGCGATTGAAGTGAGAACTTTCTTGGGCCTGCACAGTTAAGTTTTGGCAAGCAAAACGAAGGCGGAGATTGGCAACAATTCATTGGACAGAGGTGATGCAAGGTGTGTTGCTTAGCATAAAAGATGGCTCCTAACTGAGCCTTGACGAAGATCTTCCCCACCAAATGATCATGACGATCGGAAGGACTGGCAGGATGCTGCCTGGACCTTGGAACCATAGGGACGCCTTGGGCCCGTGGTGGTAGCTATAATCCTCTTTCCTCCTTTTACTTTACCTTTTCTTTCCCTTCCCATCACTCTGTCTATCATAAATAAAATAAAAAATAACAATAAAGTTTCACTGTTTGATTGAAGCATAACCCCTGGTCGTGGTCGCCTTGATTTTTGCGCTTCGAGATCACGGTAAATGAACCATCACACATCCACCGAGTGGACCGTGACAAGGAGTAATGGTTTTAAATTGAAAGAGGATAGATTTTGATCAGATATAAGATAAATTCTTCATGAAGAAGGTGGTGAGGCACTGGCACAGATTGCCCAGAGAAGTCATGGCTGCCCCATCCCTGGAGGTGTTCAAGGCCAGGTTGGATGAGGCTTTGAGTAACCTGGTCTAGTGGGAGATGTCCCTGCCCATGGCAGGGGGGTTGGAATCGAATGATCTTTAAGGTCCCTTCCAACCCAATCCATTCTATGATTCTATGACACAAGGATCAAGTAAAACATATGCAAACCTTTTAAAATTCAGTTGTCTCATTAATTTAGTACTACAGTTTTCCCACCAGTAGTTTATATCTTTTCTTTCTTCCTCCCACAAAGATGTATTGGGTTTATATGGCAAGGTTTTGATAGCCGGGGGGCTACAAGGGTGGCTTCCGTGAAAAGGTGCCAGAAGCTTCCCACCACTGGTCAAGGCTAAGCCAATCAATCAGTGATGGTGGCAGCACCTCTGTGATAACATATTTAAGAAAGGGGTAAGCCCCCCTCCCCGCTGCATAAAAGCAGCTAGAGGAGAGAGAATATGTGAGAGAAACAACTCCGCAGACAACAAGGTCAGTGAAGAAGGAGGAGGCAGAGGTGCTCCAGGCACCAGAGCAGAGATTCCCTTGCAGCCCCTGGTGAAGACCATGGTGATGCAGGCTGTCCCCCCGTGGAGATTAATGGTAGAGCAGAGATTCCCCTGCAGCCTGTAGGAGACCCCATGCTGGAGCAGGTAGATGCACCTGAAGGAGGCTGTGACTCCGTGGAGAGTCTGCACTTGGAGCAGGCTCCTGGCAGGGCCATTGACCCCATGGAGAGGAGCCCATATTGGAGCAGGTTTGCTGGCAGGACTTGTGACTCTGTGGGGGACCCATGCTGTATCAGTCTGTTCCTAAAGGACTGCACCCCATGGAAAGGACCCATGCTGGAGCAGTTTGTGGAGGACTGTCTCCTGTGGGAGGGACCCCATGTTGGAGCAGGGGAAGAATCTGAGTAGTCCTCCTCCTGAGGAGGAAGGAGTAGCAGAAACAACATGTGATGAACTGACCACAACCTCCATTCTCTGTCCCTCTGTGCTGCTCGGGGGGAGTAGGTAGAGTGTTCAGGAGTGACATTAAGCCCAGGAGAAGGGAGGGATGAGGGGAAGGTGTTTTAAGATTTAGTTTTTATTTCGCGTTACTCTACTCTCATTTGACTAGTAATAATTAAATTAGTTTCCCTGAGTCGAATCTGTTTTGCCCGTGATGGTAACTGGTGAGTGATCTCCCTGTCCTTATCTCAACCCATGAGCCTTCTATTGTATTTTCCCTCCCCTGTCCAGCTGAGGAAGGGGAGTGAGAGAGCAGCTTTTCTGGACACCTGGCATTCAGCCAGGGTCAACCCACCAAAAAAGAATACAGCAAAACATAAAACCTGAAATTGCATCAATACAACCTTATGTCTAGTACAACAGTAACACACATACTAATTGTTGCATCTGTAAGACCTCAACTACATCCGTAAGTTAAAATGCTCATAAACATTTCTAGGTGCTTAAGCCAACTACCATGTATTAATCCATGCTGTCACTGTTAAAGCTTCATAACAAAGCCCCATGACAACTGCATCAGTTGTGATGCATGCCAACACCCAAATCATGCCTAAGAATTGTTTAGGAGAATGCTATCTGATATCAGACAGAACTGTGCTACAGATCAGTACAGCAATTTCACAATCCTATTCTAGCAAACAGGAATAGTTCCTGTCACTGTTTTATTTACTGATAGGGATGCACTCTACAAAGAGAGCATCAAAAACCAGGGTAATGCTTTTGTACTGTGCCTGGCTAAGATAGAGTTAATTTTCTTCATAGTGGTTTATAAGGTGCTGTGTTTTAGATTTTTTGACCAAAACAGTACAGATAACAGACTGATGTTCTAGCTTTTGCTGAATAGTGTTTACACAGCATCAAGGTCATCTGTTTCTCACTCTTGCTTCCCCAGTGAATAGATTGGGGGGTGTGCAATAGGCTGGGAGGTAACACAATCAGGCAGATGACCTGAACTAACCAAAGAGATATTCCATACCATATAATGTCATGCTCAGCAATAAAATGGAAAAGAGGGGGTTTTATGGGTGTTAGCCATCTTTGGTCAGGAACTGGCTGGGCATCCGTCAGGTGGGAGGTGGTGTGATTGCCTTTGCATTACTTGTTCCATTTATCCTTCAGTTATTAAACATGTATTTAATTTTTGTTTGTTTGTTTGTCTTATCTTGACCCTCAAGTTTTCTTGGTTTTATTCTTCCTTTCCTCTTCCCCCGTCCCACTGAGGGTGAGGAGGGAAGTGAGCAAGTGACTGTGTAATGCTTATCTACCCACCGGGGTTAAGCCACAACAATTTTCTTTATGAAACACTTTTCTTTAACATTTCCTTTTTATTTTTTTTAGCTTTAAAAGAAGACATTGGGAATAAACACTGTCTAACCTTTGAGGGAGAAAACAATATGCTGGCTGCCTTAGGGAGAAAGTCAATCAATTGATATGGATAACATGACTTTGGACACAGTGTTCAAAAGACTTCATATTTTTCTAAATTAGGTACGAAAGTAAGTTGATGCCTATTACTACATAAAGTATGAATTCAGTCTGAAGCATAGTCACCTGAGATGATATTAAACATCCTTGGGTTCAGGATAGCAGGACAAATCAGTCGAAGAAAAACAAACCCACTGAAATGAAAAAAAAAGTATTTTGTTCAATAATAAAGTTAAAGAATTAATGTAAAATTATGTAGTCTTTAGGCATTTAAGTAAGTGTGGGTGGCGATCTTTTTGAGACAGATGACAAACAACTAGCCTGTACTCCGGGATTATGTTTGTTAAGTAAGAATGTCTTGTTAATGATAAAAACTGAAATAAAACCAAGCATATTGATTTCCCTATTAAGGTAAACCTCTGAAATCACCCGGGAAAAGTTTAACTGTAAAGCCACTGAATTTAAAAAGGAGGAGCACTTTGCCTCCTGCCTCCCACAAGTGTTCCACTGTCTACTACAGCAAGTAATTCATCCTGTAGCCAACCCCAAGTCAACATAAGGAGAGCAAGAGTGCACAGTCAGAATGGAACATTTCTTTTTGCAGCAACATGGCCTTAGTTCAGCTTGAATTGATCCATATCCTGATAACAGTACACTATTATACTAGAAGAATAATACTGGATCAGCTACTTTTCTCACAGAAGTAATTTCTGCCACCCAGACAATCTAGAAAGCTAGGGAAAAGCACTCAGTTTGACTGCAGAAGTAGGAACTTATTAAACAGAAACCCCAAGTAGCCTTCAATTTAGCATGAGAAAAATCTAACTTTCTGTTGAGAGTTGAAGTAAACAAATATCCATCTCAGGTTAACCATAATTCTGAAAGACTGCTACAAAATGAAGTGACATATGGACCAACTAAAGCAGTCTAACTCACCTCTCATTTTGTTCAGAGTGCGTGGACACTACCAGCAGACTGCTTTTTCACTATAGCAATGCAAAAGCCTGACCACTTAGAAAAGAATGCAAGTGCACCTTGCACTACCCTGCTTGTTAAGTGTACAGTGATGGCAATGTCCGTTATTAATTTGAAGTGACACATGCAGCAGTGAGGTTAACACACCTTTCGTGTGTCCAAGACATTTGAATTCCAATATATTCCCATTTCTCCAAGAACCATGGATTATGGGTTGACAAAACACTCCTGGGCCAGTGTGAAACAAAAATATTAATGCTATGAGGAAGAAAATAATTTTGAAGTCATGGCACATACAACAATTTCTCTTGTACACGGCCTGAAGTTGAAGGCAACTGAGGTAATGGACCTTGCAGATACAGAAGATTTGGTTTTTTCTTCAACTTGATCAACTCTAAATTAAGAATGAGTCAATATCTGTGCATGGATTTTTACAACCAGACAGAAATGTCAGCACTTTCTGAATGATATAGAAGAGTAGCTACCCAGACACTTAAAAACTATTCACCTGTCTCTGAATATGTAATCGTTCTTGGACCAAAACCAGTGCAATAAAAGATAATATTCTTCATTGGAGGCTGCAAAAATAACTGTACTCTAGAGAGAAGTCACAAGCATGCACTCATGAAGACTAAGATGATGAGAGAAAGGGACCCAATATTATAGTATCCACCAGAGACCCCAGGAAAATTCTGAATGTCAGCTGTATTCACTTAAGGAAAGCCACATGGCGTGCTCTGGAGATGGGGAGGAACAGAAAGAGACATGGTATTTGCTTCTAAATTCTACACCCTTGCAATAGGCTAGCCCAAATACCTCTGATAAGAGCAGCCTCAATTTGAAGGCAAAACCCCTCCAGAATACTGTTGGCAGGAATTTTATTGAAGATTTTTCTTGAAGTAAATACTGAGACACTTTTGTTACAAACACTAAATGACAGAGGAATAAGTATGGACGGTACTGTACTAATTACACTAACAATTACTGAAACTCAGGAAGGAATGGCTCCCATGTCTTCATTTCTGTCTCCAGTCAAAGTGATAAGCAAGAGTCAATGACAAATCATCTGGAAGACTCTTCAATGGAAGATTAACCTCAGCAAATCATATCACTGCCAGATACTAGTCTACCAGCAAGCTAGATTTGTAAAAAAAAGTAAAGCAAATGTAGAAGAGACGTGGCTGTGATACCATGAAACCCCCAGTGTCATTTAGAACAACAGTGTCAACTCATTTTTGTCAAAGATTTTTTTGACCTGCACTGGCAAATGATAGTGTTAAAGGAAGAGCTATTTATTCAATTGATTTATGAATGTAGACTGGAGTTTTTGTACACAGTGCCAATTCAGAGGAGCCAAGTTCAGCAGCCTGCAACATTTTTATGGAGGCTCTGGAATGTTTCAACATGATTGGGCTGGAGCAGTGAAATGAAACAAAACTGGGACAGCACAGAAATGAACACTTTGTTGATTCTGAGTGATCAGCACGGGGAGTCTTCACTGATGCAGAGAACTATATATTCCAATGCAGACAGTACCTCAGTGAAATCTAATGACAGTCCAATCGCTTTTCTGAGAAAGTATTAGTTTCCTTAACATGTTATATCTGCATTTTAAAGGACATTCGTCTTAGCATGTGTAAGTTTTTTGCAATAATTAACACACACTACATAGGAGTCCCTGGATAACACATGGTCCTCCCAGATGGCATATGACAGGAACATCATCTTCACAGGTCACTGCTCTTCAGAGGTATCGCAAAGGTTAACTGTCACTTTGAGAGAACTTTTTCTCTTTCCCAACATGGAAAAGGACATCAATATTTTGATTAGTTTGCAAAACTTAACAAAATACAAGTAAATTCAAAGTTAAAGCTATTAAGTATAGCTATACTGACCTCTATACTACATCTCTAGTAAGGCTCCAACAGCATGACTAAGAACCTAGCAAGCTCTCAATCCTTCATTGGGATATCAAGCCCCAGTACCATAATGATCTTAAATATTCTTGTAACCTATATAAGTACTATAAAGTTGTGGCACTAGAAGAAAAAAAAGATAAACATAATGAAGTAAGACCATAATAAGACGTTAAAAGATTATTTTTGGCATAGAATAAAGTGACAAGCAACTTACCTAACAACTCTTGTTCTCATTGTGGTATTAGCTGGCCACTTGTTTTGAACAGACTTTTGCAAGCATCCATAAATATATCTCAACGTCCTGTAAAAGTAATAGCTAATTAAGAATTTAATTTAAAAATTTCACTAAATAAAAAGCTGATCAGAAAGGATCTAGTCCAATCTCCTGCTTAATGCAGAGCTATTATCAACGCTAGGTTTATAATTCAGACATAAGTTTTAAATTAATTTAAAATCTACTGTGACAGTTTATTTACAAATGGCAAAGAAAGTCCTCGACTAATAAAGTATTCTATTTGTGCAGGTAAAATTCTGATTATTCACATGTGCATTAAATGTTTTATAATACTTTTTTTTACTATTTCTTAGGCAGTGTTTCCTTTAAAAAATGAAAAATAAATGAAGGTTTGGTGGATTTTTTCTTTTTTTTTCCCACTTTTTAACTGAATGAATAACAATTTGTGTATCCATAAATAAAGGTTAGGTGTTTAAAAGTAGTCAAGCAATATTCCTCTCCTATTAAAAAATGGTAGTACTCTGGAGTATTTCAGAAAATGCTAACAGATGCACCATATACTTAAAAGAATGAAACTTTTAATGCTAAACTTGCCATTACTGACACAAAAGAAACTTCTATGCTATTCTGCCATTCTGTGTGGGTGACCCCTGTCAGCAGTTAAGCCCCTAACCAGTCAGTTGCTCACTTCCCCTCAGCAGGACAAGGGATAGAATCAGAAGGGCAAAAGCAAGAAAAACTCATGGGCCCACATAAAAACAGTTTAATAGATGAAGCAAAGTTATGCACACAAGCAAAGCAAAATAAGGAATCCATTCACTACTTCCCATCAGCAGGCAGATGTCCAATAACTTCCAGGAAAGCAGAGCTTCATCATGTGTAATGGTTACTTGGAAGACAAACGCCATAACTTTGCACATCCCCCTTTCCTCCTTTTTCTCCAGTTTTTATTGCTGAGTATGATATCATATGGTATGGAATATCCCTTTGGTCAGTTGGGGTCAGCTGTCCCAGCTGTGTTCCCTCCCAACTTCTTGTGCACCCTCAGCCTACTCGCTGGTGAGGGCAGAATGGGGAGAGAAAAAACAACCCTCAACACTGTGCAAGCACTGTTAACCCAAAACATGGGTCTGTCATCAACATTGTTTTTCTCACAGATCTAAAACACAGCATCATACAGGCTGCTATGAAGAAAATTAACTCCACCCCAGCCTAAACGAGTACAATCTCCACCCCTTATTCCATACCATTTGCATCATGCTTGGGTCCTACACTATCCAGTACATCCTCATTGATCACCACCACTCCCTTCCCATCCTTTAGTATACATACAGATATCATTCACTTAGTCTATGGTCCTCCCCATGAAGTGTCCATAAAATGTCCACTGAGTTCATTTAGTCTGTGACTTGGGCTCCATCTGTTAGGGTGGTCACTCAAGACAGAAGAGGTGGTGTGTTATGTGTAGTTATTGGACACCAAAGCCAGCTCAGGTTGGGTCACTCTTGTGCTTGTACTGCTTCTTGCAAAGCTCATCCACCATTAGTTCATATGGTTCCTATTGTAGTACTTCTTATAGCATACAATTCAAATAATGGGTTACAACAATTTAAAGGTATATCCATTGCGATCTCCATCTTTGGTCCTTTTGGACCAGGCTATAGACTTTAACATTGCAATGAACTCCATCCCTTTTCTCTGCTTCAGCGTGAATCCTCCATGGGCTTCAGCCCCTTTGGGGGCATACCTGGTCTGGTATGGACTTATCTACAGACCAAAGTCACTTCGACTCCAGCTCATACTGGAGTTCCTCCATATCCAGTATGGCAGCACTCAAGCATGGCATGACTTAATTCAGGCCATGAGAGTCCACTGTTAGTCTCCATCCTTCATCAGACTTTTGCAGGCCATATGGAACTATGCAAGGGTGATTGAGTCTTGCTGATGACTCCTTATCTCTTCAATTGATGAATCAGTTTACGGATGGGAACCAAAGAGTCTTGGTTATTGCAATATTGCCACTGGTTCAATGTCATAGTAGCAGTTTGCACCTGCTGCTCTTCAACACACAGCAACTCCACAACAGAAGGATCCTGCAAGAGGCTGGGCAAGTTAGACAGCTGTTTAATCTCCTCTGCATCCATGGCAGCTACACCAAAGGCCCACCAATACCCTTTTGGGTCCTTGAAGTACCCTCTCCTGAAGTAGTCTATGCCAAGGACACATGAAACCTCCAGGCCAGTCACAGTCACTTATCCCCTTGAACACGGACAACCGTTGGAATCCCCTTAGCCACTCCAGAAATCCAGATGGGTTCCACCCCTTTGAATCCTAATGGTGTTAAAATACATTATTCATTTATATCCACCAAAGCCTTATACTCCCATGGGTCTGATGTGCCATGCCATAGAATCCACGTGGTTCAATAAACCTGTTTGTCCTTTTTCCTTGTCTGGTCAGAAGCAGGACCCCTCTCTTCTTGGTTGGAGTATTTATTACCTAACTACTGTAATTGCAAACCAGAACTCCTTTCATTAGGATCAGAAGGAGGATCAGCCTTTCTACTTGGGGGTGCTGGTGGATGAGAAGCTCAACATGAGCCAGTGATGTGCCCTTGCAGCCTATAAAGGCAACCGTATCCTGGGCCGCATCAAAAGTGTGACCAGCAGGTCAAGGGAGGGGATTCTGCCTCTCTACTCTGCTCTCATGAGACCCCATCTGGAGTACTGTGTTGAACTCGAGTCCTCAGCACAGGAAAGACATGGATCTGTTTGAATGAGTCCAGAGGAGGCCACAAAGGTGATCAGAGGGCTGGAGTACCTCCCATATGAAGACAGGTTGAGAGAGTTGGGGTTGTTCAGCCTAAAGAGAAGGCTCCAGGGAGACCTTACAGCAGCCCTCCAGTACTTCAAAGGGGCCTACAGGAAAGGTGGGGAGAGGCTCTTTATCAGGGAGTGCAGGGATAGGATGAGGGGTAATGGTTTTAAGCTGAAAGAGGGGAGATTTAGATTAGATATTAGGAAGAAATTTTTTACTGTGAGGGTGGTGAGGCACTGGCCCAGGTTGCCCAGAGAAGTTGTGGATACCCCAGCCCTGGAGGTATTCAAGGTCAGGTTGGATAAGGCTATGAGCAACCTGATCCAGTGTAAGGTGTCCCCGTCCACGGCAGGGGGTTGGAACTGGATTATCTTTAAGGTTCCTTCCAACTCAAACCATTCTATGAGTCCATGATTCTATGATACTGTGTCTGGGGAATTGCTCAACAGCAACCGGAGCACTAATCTTCTCTGGATGGAGCCCTTTTGGTCGTTGTTTTTCCTTGCAATTCATGTGTGTGGTCTTCTAGATTTGAAACAGGTGCAATGCGCTACTTCCTGATGTCTTCCTTGTGTGTGCAGAGCTAGAACCACAAGGTGGCACATGGTGTGCGCTCATAGTTCTCTTTCCCTTGAGCAGGGAATGGCTGATTTCATATGGCACTCATGATAGCTGAGACACTAGACTGTAGGGGTAAGGAAAAAGAGATATTCTCTTCAACTTGCTGGAACTGTTGGGACAGTTTCTCCACTGCCCTATAGTGTCAGGGAAGAAGAAAGATTCTCTTCAGAGCACCAGAGCTGGCAGGTCATTTTTTCTACAGTTGGTGCCTCGATGTCTGCCCAATCCATTATCACCAAGGTGCTGGCGTACAACATCAGTGCGCTCCATACAAGCTTCGCCACATGGACCGCAAATACTGGACTTCATCTGGATCTTTGGAGGCATAGTTATTGTCCAGGGTGCTGTAGGTCACCTCCACCACTGCTGGATACCTTCCTCAGTTGTGGTCTACTTGCCTCAGCAGTTTACAAGACCTTCCTTGAGGGGATATCTTGCCTTCATGCTTGACAGGAGCCACTTCCAGAGGCTGTGAATTGTTGCCCTTCTTTTGGTCCCTTTGTTGATTCAATGGTCCCTTGCTAGGGATCCCAGACTGTTGGCCCCAATATCCCAGCATTGGAGCAACCAGGTGATAATTTGCTCATTTAGCTAGTGGCTATAATCTTTCCACATAACTCACAGCTCGCTCAAGGATAAGGGACTGGGCCATTTCTGACTGGTTTATGATTTCAGTCTCTTCCCTCTCCTGTTGTTGTGACTGCTCTGCTGCAGAACAGGCAGCCTCCTCTGATTCTTCAACCCCCTGTTGGAGCAGGTAGATGCACCTAAAGGAGCTTGTGACCCTGTGGAAAGCCCATGCTGTAGCAGGTTTGCTGGTAGGACTTGTGACCCTGTAGAGGAAAAACTGCAGCTTGTGGAAAAGACTCACACTGGAGAAGTTCATGGAGGACTGTCTCCCCCTGGAGCAGGGGAAGAGTGTGAGGAAGAAAGAGTGTCAGAGACAACTGTGATGAACTAACCACAACCCTCATTTCCTGTCCCTCTGAGCTTGGGGGGGGGGGGGGAGAGGAGGTAGAGAAAATCGGGAGTGACGTTAAGCCCGTGAAGAAGGGAGAGGTGGGGGAAGGCGTTTTAAGATCTGGTTTTATTTCTCATTATCCTACTGTGATTTTGATTGGCAATAAATTAATTTTGCTGAGTGGAGTCTGTTTTGCCCCTGACAGTAATCGCTGAGTGATCTCCCTGTCCTTATCTCGACCCATGAGCCTTTCATTGTATTTTCTCTCTCCTGTCCAGCTGAGGAGGGAGCAATAGAGCGCTTTGGTGAACACCAGGCATCCAGTCAAGGTCAACCTACCTCATGTGCAAAAAGCACAATTCGTTCAAGTGTTATTTTTTTTCTCTGTATTTATAACAGCCCTAAAGAAATTAGTCTTAGAACTGATTAGTATAAGATAATTCAAGAAGAACACCATTTTACGGTGCAATGTAAATCACACAAACAGGAAGTTTCAAGCATAAATTTGAACAGAAGAGTGTAAACTTACAGAGGCAATATCTCTGCAGCCATGAATATTTTCTCCACCAATTCTGAAAGTATTCCGAGTAGATGTGCCAAATTAATGTTTACATCTTCATTTTTTTCTAATTTTGAAGGATTTAACTGAAACCGAAAGGGAAAAAGATTAAGTTTCTTCTCTTGAGTAGAACTACATATATACTTTGATAATATTACATACTGAATACTATTTCAAAATAAATTAAAAATTTGACCGCTGTAAAAATCTCAGACTTGTACAGAACTTACAAATCTGCTTCAAGGGCTAGCTAGGAAACTAATGTGAAAAAGCAATATTTTTAAGTTCTATTGCCCTATGTTTTTAACAGCACGGATATTTAACATTATCCACAACTACCTATCTTTTTTTAATTAAATATATTTTTATATCTTTTAATCCAGTCTTCTGAGGACACACACTCCCCCTTTCCATAATTACTTTCAAATGAAACAGAAGTTGTTTTAGAGAGAAAGATATCATCTAACACAAGCAGTTAATGTAAGGGAGTTTTAAAATGAAACTAAGTTCAGATGTTGACTTCTAGTATATCTGGAGCTTACAATGAGTTATTTAGGGTAGGCCACTCACTAACTGCTACAATAAATCTACAATTGCTAAAGAACAAATAGATAACTTAAAGAAATTTGAGTTAAAAAACATTGAACATTGTTGAAGCTTACATTTAGAAAAAACTCATAAACAGTTCACTTCTGGTATTGAAATTATTTCTGAAAGATTAATAAATGCTTCCAAAGCACACAACTAGTAGATCATCTTTTCAATAAATCAAAACTTTAAAAAAAATATAGTTCAAGGTATCACCTCACAGGATTGCTTGCTCTCCATTATCTTTAATATACTGTCTTTCAGTGCATGGTGAATAAAACGCGTTGCTGTGGCTTTCATATATTGCTCCATAAGTGTACTTGCTAAAGTGGTGGCACGAAACAGAGTAGTAGCTTCATCTGAAAAAAAATTAAAGTGAAAAGCTGGGAAAAGGAGATAAAAAGTAGAGGAAAAAATATGTTGTTCACAGTTTGATATACGATGTAATTAAGGGAGGAGACAGAAACAAAGACATGAGGGGCCTTCCCTCCCCAGAGTTTCAGTAAATATTAGTATAATTAGTACAGTACCTTCCATGCTTATTTCCCTATCATTTAGTGTTCGTAACAATATTGACTCAAGCTTTTCATGAAGAAAAATCTTCAATAAAATGCCAGCCAACAGTGTTCTATCCTGTCCACAAACATGTGATAAGGCATAGACTACATACATCTCTTTCTGGAGTATGAGCTGAAAGAAAACCAGAATAATGTTCAGAAACTTGTCATAACAGTCACTACAAATACTACTTAGTGATGTCTATTAGTGTTATTGAAATCTCTTTCAAACAAGAGAAAAATTGAGGAAAAAACCTTAATACCTCTTTAAATTCACTGTACTCCTCTTCTGGCATGATCTTCTCCATAGAGTATCGTGCTCGAACACGCAGAGAACCTGGCTCAATACCCTTCAGTGGTATATGAGAACTGAGTTGAAACCACTCATCTGTTGCATGTCCTTTCTGTAATCGGCTTAATTGGCAACGCATAAACACTTTAGGAAAAAAGCATCGTTAAGTAGGTTATCTCCAACAAACAAAAAAGTTTGTTTTCAGCATGTCATCTTGTTTCAGCAAAAGAGCATTAATAAAAATAATCAAAATTTGTGCCATCAAATATGTTGACAGATTATCTTTTAGATGGTTTAACAGATTCCTGAAAACTGAAGTTGAAATATAAAACATGTTGTAAATAATGTATACACACAGATATTAACAAAGTTTTCTTTTTAACATTCAAATAGGGGAAAAAAGCCCCCCTCTCCCCCAGCTACCTAGCAAACCTACGCAGCAATCAGAAAATTAAAACAGGTAAAGTGATTAGAATTCATTGTCCTCTTTAGAAGGCCTTGGGCTCATACCTCCATCAGGTCTGCTCTTGAACCACTTTGTTACTATTTTTAGTATTTATTATTAGCATTACTACATCTTTCCCAAATGTTGCCAGATGTACTTATTTAATACTTAGCAACTCCCGGGTTAAGGCTGTAACAGTTCATGCAAACCATATAAAAAGGTATTCCAACACATTTACTGCCCAAATAATGACAAAAGTCAACCAAGAATGACAAAATCATTAATTTCCTTTTTTTTTTGATGGTGTTGGTACCTTAAAATTACTAAGCAGTGACCTGCACCAGCCTATTGAACCATAATTGAAAGTCTGGTCTGACAGTCGACTAGCAACGACTAGCAAGTTGCAGTAATCAGACCACTGATCATTCCAAAATGAATTCTACAACTCTCAATGAAATCTAGTTTTAATCAAGTCACTTACATTTAAACAAAACAAAACAACCCCCCCAAACCAAATAAACTCACCATACACACCCCGCCAAAATAAACACAATCAAAACCACCATCACACACTTTTTCACTTTTCTACAAAGCCTATGAACAGTTCTAGTAGACTTTCCACTACTCCAATTCAGCAATATGTCGGGACATCATTTGCATAACCAGATAATGGAACAGAATAACATCACATTTGTGATACACACTTCATATTTCATATTCTTTGGGGTTGATGAACTGATAAAGTAACACATTCAAGTCAGTCAAGTAGTGGGCAAACCAATTCATTGTCATCTCCTACTTATCACAAGTATGGATTGGACTGTCTTTAGACCAGATAATCAATTGAGTTTCCCAAAATATTTTTCTGAGCAAGGCTCCCATGTCCTCAACTGAACAACTTGCTTCATTCTTGTTTTGCTTGCCATTAGTTGAGAATTTAAGGATGTTTACACTTTGCAGTCTAGCACACTATGATAGAATGACAAATATACAGAAAAAATCAATAGTTTATTCCTTCTCTGCAAGCACAGTTAAGAAGTATATACAACAATCTTGATCCAAGAATATTTTACATGATGAACATTAGCACAAAAAACTGTAAGACTGAGGTTTCTTAATGGTCTATTTGCTTTGGGATTAATATTTAGTAACAAATTCATATTTTGATGATTAATAATTATAACCTGGGAATCAAACTTAAAAGTGGTTCATACTTATGTTTTCCTCAGAATGGAACTGAAGTTAAGTTTACAGTGAAGCCTTTGTTGAACCCAACCAGAACCAATCAAAAGCATCTACTCCCTCAAAATAACCCCTTAAAAACATCTATCTAAATTTGGACAAAGAAGAAATTGCTGAATTCACATACATGCTAAATTCTGGCTTTCCCACCCACAGCTCACTGACATGTTAGCACAACCCCTTTACAAGGCAGTGAGGAGCTTTTAAGGACTGCTTAGTGGATTAGGGAAATGCTGTGGACGTTGTCTACCAAGACTTTAGTAAAGCCTTTGACACTGTTTCCCACATTATTCTTCTGGAGAAACTGGCTGCTCACGGTCTGGACGGACATACTCTTTGCTGGGTAAAAAACTGCCTGGATAGCCGGGCCCAGAGAGTTGTGGTAAATGGAGTTAAATCCAATTGGAGGTTGGTCACAAGCGGTGTTCCCCAGGGCTCAGTGTTGGGGCCAGTTCTGTTCAATATATTTATCAATGATCAGGAGGAGGGGACTGAGTGCACCCTCAGTGAGTTTGCAGATGACACCAAATTGGGCAGGAGTGTTGATCTGCTTGAGGGCAGGAAGGCTCTGCAGAGGAACCCGGACAGGCTGGATAGATGGGCCAAGGCCAGTTGTATGGGGTTCAACAAGGCCAAGTGCCAGGTCCTGCACTTCAGCCACAACCCCATGCAACGCTACAGGCTTGGGGAAGAATGGCTGGAAAGCTGCACAGCAGAAAGGACCCTGGGAGTGTTGGTTGACAGCCAGCTGAATATGAGCCAGCAGTGTGCCCAGGTGGCCGAGAAAGCCAACAACATACTGGCTTGTATCAGAAATGGTGTGGCCAGCAGGACAAGGGAAGTGATTGTGCCCCTGTACTCGGCATTGGTGAGGCCACACCTCAAATCCTGTGTTCAGTTTTAGGCCCCTCACTACAAGAAAGACATTAAGTTGCTGGAGCATGTCCAGAGAAGGGCAACAAAGCTGGTGAAGGGTCTTGTGAGGAGCGGCTGAGGGAACTGGTGCTGTTTAGTCTGGAGAATAGAAGGCTGAGGGGAGAACTTATCACTCTCTACAATTGCCTGAAAGGAGCTTGTAGTGAGGTGGGTGTTGGTCTCTTCTCCTAAGTAACAAGTGATAGGACAAGAAGAATGAGCTTCAAGCTGCGCCAGGGGAAGTTTAGATTGGATATTAGGAAAAAATTCTTCACCAAAGGGGTTGTCAAGCATTGGAAGGGGCTTCTCAGGGTTGGTTGAGTCATCATCCCTGGAGGCATTTCAAAGACGTGTAGATGTGGCACTTAAGGACATGGTTTAGTGGTGGACTTGGCAGTGTTAACGTTATGGCTGGACTTGATGATCTTAAAGGTCTTTTCCAACCTAAACAATTCTGTGATTCTGTGGCTGGAATCTCTTTCATTTTGTTCTTCAAGTAAGGAGTAGTCAATATCTTATTTAGGTACCTGGTTTTGGTAGAAAGTATGTTGTTACAACCATTAACAAGTGTCTGATAAGCTCCATAGCTTATCCTCCTTGTCTCCACATATGTCTATGTGAAAGTGTTTACTACATACTTTGCACTTAATATGTTTAGCACGTTTTTCCTGAAAAGTATGGGAAGGAAGGAGTCAATCTAAAATCTGTCATAGTAGGCTTATCTCCCAGTGCCACAGAAGTGATAAATGTGTAGCACAGAGACTTTTTTTTTTCCTCCAGCTGCATATTCTCAAATAGCAACTTCACAAAAAAGTTGTGGTACTACTGCAAAATGCAAAATGCCTGAAAGGAGACAGAGGCAATGTGTGCTTGCAGCCTAGAAAGCCAGCCATATCCTGGGCTGCATCAGAAGTGTGACCAGCAGGTCAAGGGAGGGGATTCTGTCCCTATACTCTGCTCTTGTGAGACCCCATCTGGAGTACTGTGTTGAACTCTGGGGCCCCCAGCACAAAACAGACTTGAACCTGCTGGAGCAGATCCAGAGGAGGGCAACAAAGGTGATCAGATGGCTGGAGCACCTTCCATATGAGGACAGGCTTACAAAGTTAGGGCTGCTCAGTCTGGAGAAGGCTGCAGGGAGACCTTATAGTGACATTCCAGTACTTAAAGGGGGCCTAAAGGAAAGGTGGGGAGGGGCTCTTTATCAGGGAGTGGAGGGATAGGATGAGGGATAATGTTTTTAAGTTCAAAGAGGGGAGATTTTGATTAAAAATAAAGAAATTCTTCACGATGAGGGTAGTGAGGCACTGGTACAGGTTGCCCGGAGAAGTTGTGGATGCCCTGGAGGTGTTCAAGGTCAGGTTGGATGAGGGTTTGAGCAACTTGATCCAGTGGAAGTTATCCGTGCCCATGGCAGGGGGGTTGGAACTGGATGGTCTTTAAGGTCCCTTCCAACCCAAACCATTTTATGATTCTATGATTCTATGAAACAAAACAGTTGAAGAAGCTGTGTACATAACAGGAGGAAAGTAAATTCTTGGTAATACAGATGAGAGAGAATGGAGGGAAGAACAGAATGACACAGAACTGAGGTAAATTTTGTTCTACAGACTGTCAAGTTGGATTATTTTTAATTTATTTTTAAGTGAGCAAAGTAATGCCTTTCCTCCATCTTTCTCACTGGAAGCAACAAAACACCTGAAAAGGACAAAAGAAATTCCACACAGCTGGTCTTAAAACAGATTAAAGAAATTAACTTAATGGAACATAACATTTTATGGAGGAGATTAATTCTGACAGCTTCTCTTTCCTTTTTTTTTTTTTTTGGTAAACATGGTCACAGTATAACAAAATAGGTATGCTGTAATAGAGCTAGATAAGCCATCAGCTACATAGGATTGGACTACTGTCCATTTTACTACTAAAATCAGACAGGTTCTTATTGTAAAAACATTAATGCAGAGTCAGTAACAGACATCCAAAACATACTGTGATGAGCTCTATGGTAATCACAGAATATACTTAATTCTCTTGTGACAATGTTTGACAAGAGCAATGAAAATTGTGTCCATTGTTGCCATATATATATGCATCTTTTACAGAAAAATACTTACATATATCTGGATCTTTACTTTTCTTTGTTTTATTACTAAGACTTATCTCAAATCTATTAATATCAGATGAAAGATCACTAGGGGAAAAGACAGAAAGCATTAATTAATACTAGACCTGGCCAACATTTAAAGTTATTCTAAAGTTATTTCAATCCTGAGTTCTCATGATCAACCAAAGACAATTATACTACCAAAGATACTTAGATACATACATAATATTCTACCCATGCATTTGTGGATTTGTGGCTGAAAGGTGGCTGTTGTATAAGCATGCATACAGTTTTTTTTAAAAAATATGCAAAACAGTATAGCATAAATAATCTTAAATGCAATGCAACTTTCAAATGAAATTCAGTAGTTCAATAAGATTAAGACTTACTCAAAGACAAATTCTTCTGACCATACAGGGTTCTGTCCTTCCCTGATATGTGTTTTTGCTACCTGGACACTGTTCAGGTAGATGTTACAATACGGATTAGTAAAATGTTTTACTGGGAGCGTATGAGCTTCTTCTACATGCAAAATAAGACT
Source organism: Dromococcyx pavoninus (assembly GCA_033558185.1). Lineage (NCBI taxonomy): Eukaryota > Metazoa > Chordata > Aves > Cuculiformes > Neomorphidae > Dromococcyx > Dromococcyx pavoninus. The sequence continues at coordinate 703,588 of JAUMJL010001123.1, read as the reverse complement.
GCTGACCTAAAGAAAATACAAAAAATTATTTCTTTTTTTTTAAAAAAGAAAGAATGGAATTCCCACCGTGTGAAGGCTTAACGTTAAAGTATAAATACTAAATACAAAACATAATTTCCTAATAGAAAGAGCAGGGAACAGAAATAATGGAACAAGACTTTAAGAGGTATTAGTGACAAACTAAGAGCAACTCAAATAACTTGAAAACAAACCCCCAGCACCATAGTTTTAACACATCTTATTTTTTACTTTTAAAACCATCCCTACAAGACATTAAGAGTTGCAAGTACTAATTTTTCTATGGATAGAAAATTATACTGTAGTCAAAGAATTGTATCTCAATTAAGAGCCATGGACAACTCCAAACACAATGCCATATTTGGTGCTTTCCAAACAAATTAGGCTCAACATGAGTCAGCAGTGGCCCAGCAACCAAAAGGGCAAACCGCATTCAGGGGTGCATCAAACACAGCATAAGCAGCCAGTCAAAAGAGGGGATTACCTTGCTGTGTTCAGTGTTGATGCAGCCTCACCTTGAGTATTGTGTGCACTTCTGGGCCCCACAATTTAAGAAGGATGTGAAGGTCCTTGAATGCATCCAGAGGAGGGCAAAAAAGCTGGTGAAAGGGCTGGAAGGTAGGTCCTGTGAGGAGCGGCTGAGGACTCTGCGTTAGTCTAGTTTGGAGAGAAGGAGGCTGAGGGGCGACCTCATTGGAGAGGGAGGAGCTGAGCTCTTCTCCCTGGTATCCAGTGATAGGATGTGTGGAAATGGTTCAAAGCTGCATCAAGGAATGTTTAGATTTGACACTAGGAAGCATTTCTTTACCAAGAGCGTGGTCAAACAGTGGAAGAGGCTTCCTAGAGAGGTGGTCGATGCCTCAAGCCTGTCAGTGTCTAAGAGGCATTTGAACAATGCCCTTAATAATGTGCTTTAACTTTTGGTCAGCCCTGAAGTGGTCAGGCAGTTGGACTACATCATCCTTGGAGGTCTTTTCCAACTGAAAATATTCTATTCTAAAATACAGTAGATTACATAAAATTCCCTTCTTTAACATACTACACTATTTTCTCCCTATTACAAGGAAGATATTAGTCTGTACTATAGTTTCTAAAAATAAAACCACTTGGAAATTCAATTTCCAGAAAATGAGAAGTGAACTCTCTGAAATAACTTACATTAAATATATTTTAAACAGTCTACTATTTTACAAACTTCTGAACTACACGCAAGTCATAGCTTAATCAAATATCTATTGATATCAGTTGAAGCCAATTTAGACAACTACAGGAAATATCATACTTGATCAGGTCAAAATTCCATTTAAATCCTAATATGCAGTACTAGAAGTTTCAAAGGACAGTTCAAGAAACCCTGAAACTGATATAATTTCTGTAAGACAATCATGGAAATATGATTTTTGATCTTTATACACTTTATCTACCATGCTTTATGCATTGACACAAGACAATCAAAACTGAATGTATACTAAATGAGAATACAATAAATATTAAATAGCATCTATTTTCCTTTCCTTTCCTTTCCTTTCCTTTCCTTTCCTTTCCTTTCCTTTCCTTTCCTTTCCTTTCCTTTCCTTTCCTTTCCTTTCCTTTCCTTTCCTTTCCTTTCCTTTCCTTTCCTTTCCTTTCCTTTCCTTTCCTTTCCTTTCCTTTCCTTTCCTTTCCTTTCCTTTCCTTTCCTTTCCCTAACATTTTCTTTGCTGCTAAAATACAGAATTAGTTCAGATGATCATTCTGTAGGTGCTTTGCTTTTGTGGCTCCCAATTCCTTCTGCCAGTTCATATATCGATTTACGTAATTTATTTTGGTTCTTCAGAAGTATTCAGTCAGCTTTAATGTTGACCACAGAATAATTCTGCATTTCCTAAAAAACAAATTTATTCCTTTATCCATAGACTGATAAAACAGCTACTTTCAACATTCACTGCATTCAAAGCTATCAGAGATGCTTGATTTCTGTTCATAGTATCATAGAATGGGCAACCTGTGTCAGTGCCTCACCACCCTCACAGTAAGAAATTTCTAATGTCTAATCTAAATCTCCCCTCTTTCAGCTTAAAACCACTACCCCTCATCCTGTCACTGCACTCCCTGATAAAGAGCCCCAGATTTCCTTAAGGCCCCCTTAAGTACTGGAAGGCTGCTGTAAGGTCTCCCTGCAGCCTTCTCTTCTCTAGGCTGAACAAGCCCAACTCTCTCAGCCTGTCCTCATAGGGAAAGTGCTCCAGCCCTCTGATCACCTTCGTGGCCTCCTCTGGACTTGCTCTAACAGATTCATGTCCTTCCTGTGCTGAGGACTCCAGAAATGAACACAGGACTCCAGGTGAGGCCTCACGAGAGCAGAGTAGAGGGGCAGAATCACCTCCCTCAACTTGCTGGTCACATTTCTGATGCAGCCCAGGATATGGTTGGCTTTATAGGCTGCAAGTACACATTGCCGGCTCACGTTGAGCTGTTATTCTTCAGTCATCACTGATGTAACCATTTATGACTATCTGTCCTTTACCTCTGAAAGAAATTCTAGCCACAACAGTACTCTTAAGAGACCAAAAGAAATTAAGCCTTAATCACAGTTCAGCATGTATTTGTCACTGAAAAAATGAATAATATTAGTTATACTAGTATTTTGGGTACGTGACGTCTTACAAATCCTAACTGATCAAAACCAAATTGCAGTTGGTTTAACAAAGGTACTGCATAACTCCAAGAGAAAGTAAGTACATGCAGGATTTACTGTTGTTGAAAGGAAAGTTGAGATGTATCATCATTTTGTAACAAGGAAACATATCCTCCATATCTATATAGCTTCACCTGACGTAGACGTTTATTTGATGTCCCTGGACTGTTTTTTCTTAAACTGCAAAACATCTGAAGAGCCTTCATCCAGTCCTAAGAGAGAAAGGCACAAAACAGTGTAACAAAAAGTCAGATTCAGCTTCTTGCAGTAGAACAGACATGTCTAAAAAAAAATACATTGAATTATCTGAAGTTGTTTCTTTAGCTTACAAAGAACCACCTTGTAATGCAATTCAAAGTTTGAAAATTTGAACGGTAAAGCAAAATTCATATCTTTCTCAGTAAAACTAAATAAAGCATTTGCAAAACTGAAAGTTTCTCTTTTAGAAATATCAAGCATTACTAATGGATATACAGTGTGACTTTTATCAATTTGCCAGATTAGCCATATTGAATTAAATAAAAAATGGTATATAAAATGAAGCAAGACTTGTTTGCTTTTGAGAAAATAACAGTCAACAAGTCAAACTAATCTGATCACTCTCCTCTATTTTTATATGGCAGTCATATTTTACTCCATATGCTTCAAACAAAAACCAAAGCAGCATTAACAGAAAACCACTGAAAAGTATAACCTACACCCCCTTTCTCTCTGCTCACAAATACATAAAATAGAGTAGATATTTGGAAGGTGGAAGATATGCTATAGCTTCATTCTCATGTTTTCTTTCACACACCCCCCCAATTTTATAAGCTCTTATGAAGCACAAAATTTAGTCTTTGATTAACATTCATAAGGGTGTAGCTCAAAGATCTGCTACCTACTCTCAAAGTAAAATTTAATAATGCTATTAAAGAAAAAACATTTTCAGTCTTACCCTTTACATTATCTTCCACATTTTTAAAATACAGGTACATTCTATATTGTAGCTATTCTCAGGTAAACCACTTTGGGAGTGAAATTTTAGCTTTCAAAACCTTACACACCACACTTTTATTAGCTTGTTTTCTTATTCAAATAAGGAAAAAACAGATAAAAAAACCATAGAACCTACTAGATACTCTAAATTAACCTAAAAATTTCCTAGATACAATGTCATCTTTATTCCCCCTCCTAACAGGAAAACCTATCTCCTTAAATACTAAGGTTTACAGCAGCAAATATGAGCAATGTACCATATTATTGTGGTATAATAGAATTGCTAGACCTTGTGGATGGAAAACACCAAACTCATTGTGAGTTTGTAAAGGAGAGGTAGTTTTTGCAAAAGAGAGAGGTTGGCAAGAGGGAGCGGCCAGCAATGGACAATTGCATCTGCTGAAACAGATAGATTGAGTGGTGGTCTCACACTCGTATCAGCTGAGTGACACCTGGGGTGAGGCAGAGGCCTCACAGCCTGGTGTTGCTTTAGTTAAGAGCAGAAACACCCTCAAAAGCACAGGCTGAGCTCCCTGCCTTGAAGGTGTGGGGAACAGCAGCCTTGCCAAGGGCCAATCAACACCTCAGAACTGACTCAATCCCACTTCACCAAGAGGCACCAAAGAGTTTGCAAAAGGTATAAAATTGATACCTGAAACCCCTTTCTTTGGGGGAGAAAAAATGATCACTTTACCTGATAGATGGGTCTATGGGTCTGGACCTCTCTTCCTCCACCAAGAGCAGAGAGAAAGGGGGTGTAGGTTATACTTTTAGCAAGAGTTGTGTGCCTCTGACTCTGTCAGATGTTTTTCCTGGGAAAATAACTACTAACTCGAGTTTTTACTGTTACTTGTTACATACGTATATATTTATATGTGCTAAGTGTTTAAGCGCTAATGCAGCCAGTGAATTTATCAACAGCAATCCTGAATTTGTTTTAATCTGTCACTTGAATTAAATCACTTACTGGCTCCAGCACTGTGAAATTGTCTCTCTGAGGGACATTGCTGCAAGTGCTGCTGCAAGTGGCTGCCAGCATTCCATTTGGGCCACGAGCTGCATGTATTAACCCTGTGTGTACCAGTCTCTAAGGAGACTCTCACAGGTAACCAGATTCTGACTTGTGGCAAAAACATCTATAAGCACACACACAATAATCCTTTATTCATAAACCGTTGACCAAGTCTGGGACTAGAAATGGATTCAGCCACACCAAGGCTCCTCTCTGAGGGGACACTTAGAAAGCAAGGTGGTCCATTTTGAACCTCATGACTCGACAGGAGGGTCTCCTTAGCCATCTGTCAGAATCTCACCTGTTTAACATGACAAGTATGCACAATGACACTACCATATGAGGCTAAACTCCATATTACATTCACTTAATGGTTTGTACAAACCTCAGAAAATACAAAATCCATTAGACAGCTGCTTTGATATTTACCACATTATATGAAATCCATCAAGTTTTCCTTAGTACACCAACAAAACTATTCTTCTGTGAAATGTTACAAGGTACAGAAAGCTGTAACTTCTGAGAACAGAGGTATCAGCAAAACATTTGACTTGCCTGAACCAGAATCATTTTATAAAAGAAATCCCAGTACTCTGTATAAATGCAGTGAACAGCTTGTGTTGAGCAAATCTAAACCAAAAGCAGATTATATCAAATGTTCAGATAATAGGACAGGGTATTCTGCCTGTCCTGATAGGATACCGTCTATTACATATTCTCAAATAAAAACAAATGCATAGCTTAACTTCTGATACAATAGGTATGAAATATACCTGAATATATCTGAAATAGAGCTCTGGAATACCAAAACACTTAATGAATAAGAACATTGTCATATTTTCCTTATGCTCTCCTGTTGGTGGGTGACCTTTAGAGAATTAGACTTCATTCCTATAATTCTTAATCAGCAAACATTAACTGCTAGAGAGCTAATAACTAAATGATACCAATGTAAAACAAAAAAAGCTCCTTATTTTTCTTGCAAGATCAGGGCCTGAGAATATAAACAATGACCAATTTATGGACAGGACAAATAACTGTAAAAGGCTCAACAGGGTTTGCTTGGTGCATTAGCATTTTAGTTCATATCAGGAACATGCTCTTGAAGCAAAACATCCACTTACCATGCTCTAGTTCATTATATGGAAGAGTGTTGGAGAGCAAACATTTTTTTTCTGGACTGAACTACTCCAAAATATATTCTCTAGAAATATCTAGTAGAAGTTCAATCCATGGGACCAGACTAGAACTTGTCCAAATTAAAATCCCTAAAGCACAGGTAACATAGGTACAGGATTCTCAGCACAAACTATTTCCCTATCTGCTACTATTTTATGGTAATATTTGCTAATGTAGACATAGCTACCATCTGTGGTACGCTTGCTTTCTGTTAGAGAAGGATAATGTCATTAAACACTACAAAACAAAAAATTACTTTAAAAATTATATTTACCAACAAAAGCTCTCACCTGTGCTTGCTCTGGAGTTTCTCCTGCAAAGTAAAAGATGTAATGCTCTTCACTGAAGTGCTGAACTACTATCTGAAAACAGTTTGGCCTTAAAAACAAACAGAACAAAAATGTAGGATCATCACACTTGGAAACAAGAAAAAAACCAACAAGAAAAGTTTCTACATGCTTTAAAAGTGCCTTTTGGTTTGAATGAATTATGTAATTTCAAGAAAATTGCACTGCAGTTCAACTAGCTTGTTTCAGAATATTTAAGAAATTTGGAACCATTTATATTGAATATGCATGTACACTGACTTATAGTTGAGGCAAAATACACCGGATAACGTAAATGTTAATGAGGACTATTCCCCACAAACATTTAAAATGATGCACAGGTTCAGCATTAGTTCCCAACCAATTAATCAGGCATTATGGATTTGTTGTTTTAGGAGTTCAGGAAACTATATTAACATAAGGTATTCCTTATCTGAAAGCGTTCCGCAGCTCTCATGACCAATAAAACATGTATTGGATCACATACTAGTCATTGAATATGTGTGATATAAACTTCTAAAGCTTTAAACACAATTATAACATCTTCACCATTTTATGTATCTACACTTATTTGTCAAGAAGTATCAAAAATATTTTGTACTGTTACATCACAAGCTAAAGTACACACTTCATTTAAAGCCTTCTACATTATGTTCAAGGGAATTTAGCTCTTCCAAACATAGGGTTACATGAAGGATCTTACTTCATTTGCAAATGATGTTTCAGTCTTCCCTTCCCCCCAACCATTGCTTACAGAAATACTGGTATGGCATTTTGTGGGTATGCCCACAGGAGGATTGGGGAGGGGGGCTAGGTCAGGGGCTACTTAAATCATTGTCACCAAAGACATGCAAAGCTATAGCCCTCACTGTACTTCTGAGAAAAGGGGAAAGGTAGTTTTTACCACCTACTTAAAATATAAGAGGAATTTTGTCTCAGCTGCAGTTCTTCATCAACAGCTTTCCCAAGCAGGGGCAACCATGCATCTCCTTCAACCCACACTTTTAGTGTTACTTATTATCCAACTGTATTTTATCCCATAGTACAGTGTTTCTTAGAAGCTGCTTAACAGATAGCTACCAATAACCAAAATGTTCCTTGTTTACAGTCTACACCAAACCTTCATGCGTAACTGCCAACTTACACGAGGAAGATTTCAATAATTTATTTTAGATGGTACTCATATCTATGGCTCCTCGTACCAATAGTTGTGTAGATTTTGCAAAATTATTGAGAAGTGTATAAAAATCAGATGGTGCAAGAACACCAGATCTTTGCAGCTTAAGCAATGCCACTAATTTTAAACATCTACCTTCACGTGATCTCTGTGAAAAGACATAAATTGATTAAATACTTTTAATAAATCTTAAGATGCATGGAATAACCAGAGCTTCTGGTTTATGCATTTTTCTGTTATGAAAAAATAATAACATTTGTAGGAGGAAATGCATCTTTTTCTTCTATATCACACAGGACTGTGCATTTTTGTAATGAACAATGAAAAAAGATATGATCTCTTTCATTTTAGTTACCAATGATATCAGAAAGTGTTTTAATTCTCAGCTTCTTTGTTGATAATCACACCACTTGCAGTTGACATATTTTGAATAATCAAAATTAGTATAGTAAATGACACTGTGAAAAAGATCTCTGAATATCTTGCAAAAATAATTTGTAAAATGTTTGTTTATATATTATAATGTTGGTCTAATCTGATTCTTACAGATTCTGAAATAGGAAAGTCCTGATAAGTTATCTAACTAACTTAGCTTTCTAATACCTATCAACAAAAGAATGCAGATCTTTTGGAATTGACAAAATTCTCGATCTTATACATTCTTGTTTCACTAGGATTAAAACCCTCGATACATTTGCTTTGTAATCTTTTTAATGCCTGTAATACGAAATGTGGAACAATTAATACACAATATTGAAAAACAACAATGTAAAAGGTCAAATCATTATCACATCATATTACATGAGAAAATCTTAAGACTAAGTTCTAAAATATCCTACTAGAAATTGCTTATGAACAGTTGCTAGCAACCAAGTTGTCATGGTTTAACAAGTTACTGTTAACCAGTTAAATCTGTCTACATATGCTCTTGCAATCTACACCAACTATGGAATAAAATAGAATATAAACCAAGAGTCACAATGCTTTCATTTCAAAATCAAAAAAGCTAAAATACTACATGTGGGCAGTTACCAGGGCTCAGGTGTCAAAAAGCAAGTTTATTGTACCAGGTCAACTTGTTCATTAGTGACATATTGTCTGTATCTTGTATATGCCTCAAACTAACAGTTAACTGTCCTGCTACATGTGCAACAACTAAAAGCCAGTGCTCTACCTGCCAAATAAACTGTCATGTACTCCATAGACTGAACACACACTAAGGTCTATCAGTCCTTTAGGTTTTGTGGCTCGTTTTTCACTTTCAAAATAAATAAGCTGGGCATCATTTCCCTCCAATATAAAGTACAAGTTTTTCCATCTCTTTCCTTTACCTGTAAGGAAAGCAAGCAAGAAGTTACAATATTGTTCTAAAGAAAATGCAAATTTTGTAAATGAAGAAAATAGAGGGCAGTAATGTTTTTGTCAAAATACAAACAGAAGAACACATGTATGGTTAATCACGCATAAGCAATAGCATCAGTATACATACCCAGTTTTTTGCAGCATGTAGCTAAAACTAGACCCTCTTCACAGATTCAAGTACAATTTTAAATGGTTCTCTAAACATTTTCATTAATCTCAAAAGGATTAAGCAAGTGCATATGAGCTCCGTTCATATCAGTGGAAAGACTCTGTCTATAGAGTTTGCAAATAATGTGTGATGCTGTAAGTGATCCAATTTATTATGGCTATTTTAATTAAGAAATAGATTTCTCTTGACATGAGAAAACTATTCCTAAACTCTAATCAACTGATCAGCATAACAGATTGCATCACAATATCTTAAATCAGAATGACTGAAGATTAGAAATGGGAATATATTATATATAAACTTGGATCACAACCATGCCCCAAACACACCTATATCCAAAAATTTGACCAGTTCCACATGTTTCAGAAAAAAACATTAAAGAAAAAAACCTAATAATTGGAGACACATTAGATGTATCAATAAAATGTGGATTTAGACACTGAATAAACCAAAATAAATCGCTCATTGTTTAATGTCCTCTGAATTACAACTGATAAGGAACTTTCTGCAACTGATTCATACATAAACCACAGTACCTTTTAGAAAAACGTTTAGCCTTAATTTTCAATGTGATCATCATAGATCCACCACAGCCCTTCATTAATAAGCACTAATACTCACTGTTTTGGAAAACTAACTTTAACATCCAGTTATACTCTACTAGATGGAAGAGTGATTTTATTAAATTTCTGTTCTGTATGCAGGTATGTGCATCTCTCCACACCTATTCAGTACTCCTGCTTGCACAATTAAAGTATCGCGTTATCCCTTTTAGGTAAAGATTTTCTCTTCAAGTTCATTTTCATCTGATTTCTCACCCTACTGCATCCCTCTACACCTCTCAGAATTAGCACTCTCAAGAGAAGAGATGTTTTCCTTGCTTTATTCAGAGGACCTAGTTTTAATTTTCTTTGAATGTGTCTTTTAAATTTGGCTATATTTGAGTGTTTACCTTCTTTCTCACTTTTGCTTGCTATCCAAATCACTGTCTGTTACTTATTGTTTTATCTACTGTCTTTGTCATATGCAGAAATGTTATACTCTTTTTTTTTTTTAAATCAACTTTAGTGAAAAAAGAAAAACTAAAATCGTGATACTTGGAAAGGGACAAGCTTCCTTGGAACTTCAAAATCTTGCTCAATGGTAATTCTTCAAGGATATATTGAGAAGAGTCAGGCAGCTTTTAATCCAATTATTTTATGCTATGTTGACTATGTCAGTGTTAGAACCTTAAAAAAGTCTCAATGTACCTTGTGTACCAGAATATACATTTTAAAGTAAACGTATTACTTAATTTGAAATAACAAAATTAAACCAGCTCTGGTCATCAATGACTGTACTGATTTACATTAATCTAGCTCTCTTTAATCCATGTGATTAGCTTAAATTTAAAGAAGTTGTGTATTAAATATGATTACATTTTATGAAAAGATACTTCATTTAATGAGTCTGAATGTTACCTTTGATAAAAGATGCTTAGTTTTTGTGCTGTTTTCTGATTTTTCAGCAAGAACTGCCAATCAAAATATTTATAGTTTGTCATATTATATATTATGTCTTTCTATTTACGTACTTCTTAAGGAAAAAGAACTTTCATACCCTTTACAAGCTTTCTACCACTTTTTTGCTCACTTAAATTTTGTCTCCACTAGTACCAGTACTACCCAAAATAAGCATCCATATCTGCATTTTTTAGAAAAAAAGCACATTTTATAGAAGCAAACAGAACTCACTTTTTTTCAGAAGATATCCTTTTTTGACAATATTTTTATAAAAAGCATCCTTTGTTTTGTGACGAATTGTATTGTAGATTTCTTTTCCATCCACTGTATCATTAAGCACTTGTTCTTGATGCTGGTAAACAAGGAAGAAATTGACATTTTTTTAAGCTCAGAAATCACCATGAAATAATTGCACACTATGAAGTTGCAACTGAAATTTTATTGAATGATACCAATTCTTTATTATTATTCTTTCATATGCCCTAACAAACTAATATAATTTAATACCATACCTTTACCAGCAATGTAATATATAACTATTTCTTGTGGAACGATTAGGTCAGAATTATAATACGAGAAAAAAAAAAGTTTTAAATACAGACCAGCTTTCACAAAGTAACATCTGTATTTATTTAACACTAAATAGAAAGCAGCATCTTTCATAGGATTTATGCAAAATTTACATAAGTAAATAACCTTTAAAGGCTATTTAGCTTCTAACTGTCTTCTATCAAAGCTTTTGAGACTGAGCAATTACGGATAAACTATGAATCAACAAGAATGGGGCAGATCACAATTAAGAAAGATGCACAGTCCCTCATTAATTTTATTAGCACTCATATCTTAAATGAGTATTATCATTCTAACAAAAAGCAATAGGAGAAAGTAGAAACAGGAAATAGAAAAAGAATAAATTCACATAGAAAACTGAGATCTGGAAATGTAAATATCAAGCTAGAATGGCCAAAAGCCAAGCTAAATTTGACCTTACTGAGTTAGCAAAAGTTGTTTAGCTGTAAGAAAACATGAAAAGCAAGATGGTCAAGCAGTGAGAACAGTACTGAGATGAAGTGATATATACACTGGCTCCACACTAAATACTCTAACTTTTTTCCCTTCTCCTCATATATCTATAACAATTATGGTTTTGAACAACATGACAAAGGCAAGATGAAAAACATTTTAATAGGAATTACAGGACTCACAATGGAAGCAATACCAAAATTTTTACTAACTCAAGATAATATCCATAACATAGCTATGAAAGAAACAAAATGTACGTACAAAACAACAGATCTAGTGAAAAATGTTTTAAAGTAAATTTCAAATTAGAAACAGGAAGTCTATTAGATTGAACTGAATAATACGCAAGCCTTCTGAAATTTTTTTCTTCAAAAACAGAGCATGACAGTATGTGGGAGAACACATAACCAATGTAATTATACCACCAATAACTTTTTTTTTTAACAAATTAATAAAATAGATCTAACAAAGGGATAACTATTTAGGTTGGAAATGAAAACCAAATTTCTAACAATGAAAAGTGGAAAGTCTGAGAACAGATAGGGAACAAAGTGTACAAATATAATTTAGAACTTGCTATAACTTCATGAAAAACTAGATGGTGTGGTTTGTTTACTATCAATGGTCTCTTAGGATGAATTTATGCTACAGGGCAACAAAATTCCAGAACGTGTCCTGCAATTCCAGCCACCTGAACATCTCTGAAGCTTTTCTGTGTATATAAGTTTTCTCTGGGGGAAGAAAGATGCCAGAAATAGAAGAATGAAGGGCAGCCTAGTTCTCCCCTTACCCCAACATGGTATTAAGGTACAGCATTGTTTCAATCAGGGACCAAGCTGAGGGCACAATACAGAGTATTTATATCACAGAGCATAGACAAAGTTTACCCTATCTTCTGTTTACTACAAGTCAACCGTAGATAAGTGAATGCATATGAGGATAAAATTAAAGAAACAAGCTCAAAACAAAAACTCAGGAGGCGATGATGCTGTTTAACTATCATGGATACTTCTGCTGTAATTCAATTCCTATATTAAAAATATTTGAGAAATAAGTCAATATCTTCAATAATGAGTGCTCAGAGATGAAGTTTTACCTGCATTGGAACAGGATCTTTAAGGTAATAGCCTTCAACAATCTGTTCTTTTCTATAATGTTCAATGATGTCAGCAATACTGTTCAAATAAGAAAAATAAGATTTAAAATGTTAAACCAGTTAGTTTTTCCTCTGTATGAGATTCTGCTTTTCCATGCAATCACACTCCACTTCCTCACAAATTTGTAATAAAAACCATCATAATCTCATTTGCAGCAATGACAATTTACTAATACATCGAAATCAAGAAAATTCACAGAACTGTACTCATAACGTATTAATTCTAAACCTGACAACATTTTCAATCAGTTGTTTAAAATACTTGCATTGGTCTTGCTGGGATGTAGTTAACCTTCCCCTTAGCAGTCCTCATAGCGCTGTGCTTTGTAGCTAGGAAGGTGTTGATAAGGCACCAGTGTTTTGGCTACTGCTGAGCAGTGCTTGCACAGCATCAAGGCTGTCTCTCCAGCATTCTCCTCACCCCCAAAGGCCAGTAGGCTGGGGGTGGGCAAGAGGTTGGGAGGGGCCATAGTCAGGACAGCTGACCTAAACTGACCAAAGGGATATTCCTTACCACATAATGTCATGCTCAGCAATAAAAGCTAAGAGAAAGAAGGAAGGGAGCATCTGTTATGAAGGTGTTTGTCTTCTGAAGCTACCACCACAAGTACTAAGGCCCTACTTTCTAGGAAGTGGCTGGACATCGCCTGCTGATAAGTAGATAATAAAACTTTTTGCTTTGCTATACTTCCATGCACAGCCTTTGCTCTTCTTTTATTAAACTGCCTTTATCTTGACCCAAGATTTTTTCATCTAATGTCTCACTGAGGAGGGGGAGAGAGAAAGAGTCTTGGTGGGCACCTGGCAGCCAGCTAAGTTCAACCCACCACAATGCCAAATTAAGTACGCTACCTTTTCCACATTCAAGTAATGCATGCACGTTTCCCAGCTCTCCAACCAGGCTGAAAATTGCAATTATTTAAATTTTATTTTCAAGGATCAGGAAAGAAGTAGTGACAGATACAAGCTAAACCTCAACGTATCTTTGAGTATCTTTGAGTTGCTCTTATTTTTGCAGTTATTGAAAGTTGCATTGTAATAAAGAGAAGAAACGTTAACATCAACACAGATGAATCATTCATATACAAAATATCAACCGGAAAATAAAGAATTAAGTAATTAAGTGGAGAACAAAAATATGATTTACATGTTTTCGCACTTCATACATACTGTTAGCTCTGCGTGCAAATGTAATCAATAGAGCACACATGATGAAATCTTTGGCCTATTACAATTGTCCAAAGGAAAGATATAGGATACTATAAAAATTATCATAAAACATGTAAATAAAACAATAGAAAGACATCTTTGTTTGCATTTTTTCTATCGCATTCTTTCAAAGCTAAGAACTAGTGTATGCTTGTTAAGTTAATGAATCTTCCTGTGAACATTTTTATTTTTCAGGTTTGTAAAGTGACTTGAATTTCTCAGCATTACTAAAAATCAAATAAATTTCAATTTTTATTGATATGCAACATGCATATGCCATTTTTTCCATAAAAATTTAAGCTTTACTATACTGCATAAAATAATCACTCGTATTTTGCAAGTTGAACAGCTATTGCCAACATCTTGTTGTGAGGGCAATCAAAAACAAAGCAGATTTATATATATATATATATTTTTCCTCATTCACCAAATCGAGAATACCTTGATTGTCAATATCTCATCTCCCTCCTTGGTTAAGAAGGATGTGAAGGTCCTTGAATGCAACCAGAGGAGGACAACAAAGCTAGTGAAAGGGCTGGAAGGCAGGTCCTGTAAGGAGCGGCTGAGCACACTGGGTTTGTCTAGTTTGGAGAGAAGGAGGCTGAGGGGCGACCTCATTGCTCTCTGCAGCTTCCTGAGGAGGGGAAGTGGAAAGGGAGGAGCTGAGCTCTTCTCCCTGATATCCAGTGGCAGGATGTGTGGGAATGGTTCAAAGCTGTGCCAGGGGAGGTTTAGACTTGACATTAGGAAGCATTTCTTTACTGAGAGCATGGTCAAACACTAGAAGAGGCTTCCTAGAGAGGTGGTCAACGCCCCATGCCTGTCTGTGGACAATGCCCTTAGTAATAAGCTTTAACTTTTGGTCAGCCCGGGACTAGATGATGGTTGTGGATCCCTTCTAACTGGACTTACTGGAACTATTCTTAAAAACAATCAAACAAACAGACAAAACAAACAAAAAAAGCCACACACCACCCCTACCCCCTCATCAAACCACAAAACCCCCCACATTGAACAAAAAAAACCCTTTAAAATAGGGGTGTCAAACTCACAGCTCCTGCCGTTCTCCTGCTCCTGCAGCGTAACGTGTGTCACACGCTGCGCACATGACCAGCGCTGACAGGAGCATAGGGGAAGGAGCTCGGCACTGCCACCAGGTAGAAACAAGGTGCCGGGCTGGATAAAACAAGGTGGAGGGCTGGATTCGGTCCATGGGCCATAAGTTTGACACTCCTGCTTTAAAACATGATTCAAGTATCCATCTCAAAGGAGGGTTATCAAGAACAGACTGTCTAGGACCTTGTTCAGTCATTTCTTGAGTATCTCTAAAGATGGAGATTCCACAACCCCTTTGGGCACCCTCTTCCAGTGTTCTATCACCCTCACACTAGGAAAAAAAACGTGGTTTGTGTTCACATGGAATTTTCTGTATTTCAATTTGTGCCAGTTGCCTCTTTTTCTGTCACTGGCCACCTCTAAAGAGAGTCTGTCTTTCTCTTCTTTGCTCCCTCCCATCATGTATTTATACACAGTGATAAGATTCTCCCTCCAATCCCCAGCCTTCTCTTCTCAAAGCCGAACAGGCCCAAGCTCTCTCTACCTGTCCTCATATGACAGATGCTCTAATCCCTGCATCATCTTCATGGCCCTTTGCTAGAAGCCTAGAACACCTGGACTCAGTATTCCCAAGCAGTCTCCCATCCAAGTACTAACTGGGCCCAGTGCTGCTTAGCTTCTGAGATGAGATGAAATAGAGCATGTTCAGGATGGTGTGGTCACAGGTTAGTAGGTTTATTTTATTTGAGATTTCATGATATGTAGTTCTTAAAATTGTCATGTGTCCCCCTGTTCCGTCCCCCTCCCAAATAGACTTTGCCAGTTTTTACATGAAAAAAGTAGATATTACTCCAGTACTATCTTATCCAGGGAATGAACATAAAGATCACAAATATTACATGCTTTACTGAAGTCCATGGGAAAATACTATTACATTATATAGTCTAAAATAATTCACTCAATATGTATTTAACTTTTCCTAGATATTAGGATCTTCAAATAGACAGCTAGACAGCTAAAAGACTACAGTTTGGCTATTTTGTAGAGATGATATAAAAATAAGAAATAATGAAAGCAGACCTCCATATGAGAGTGGGTAAATACAATCTGTTAGTTATACTCATCAATAGAAGTTCTGAGAAATTCATATACAGAATTATGGGAGAATATGCAAAGAAAAAAGGTTAGTGGAAAAAGCAGTCTTCCTATGCATCACACAACACTAGATTCCCAAGATGTACCCAGGAATTTTCCCCCATGATCACCCAGAATAATTTTGGCTTGCTTTTATAATATAGACAGAGACATAGAATTGCTTATATAGGTTGTGAACCTTCCAGTCCCATGTCTGGATATTCAAATTACCTGGGAAATAAAACAATACTCAACTTTTGAGTTGGTTTCCCTACTTTTCTTCAGGTTCTTACTTTTGTATGGAAAATCTTGGTCTATAATTTACGTGACTATAACTGTAATCAATACTCTGCAAACAAAGAACAGATTGGCTTTATTTTATCCATTTTTTAATCCCACTTACAATCACTAAAACATCAAATGAAGCATATTAAGAGAAACAACACTAGTACCAAAGTACCAAGGATGATTTTTTTAAAGTTCCAATCTAATACTAGATTTAAAGCAGATAGATAAAGAAATAGTTTATTATAAAAAGATTGATGAAAACTGTTTAACAGATGCATTTAAACAAGCAGCACCTGTAGTTTTTCACCTTGAAGACAAACTCTACGTTTTCAGATAATTTATAAAAAAGAAAAACAGATGTTCTTTCTTCCCCCCAAAGTGCTCATATATCATTTCATTATCTTGCATAAATTCATACTTCTGATGTTTCTGTTCTGGATTCAATGATGTTTGATGTTTTTCAGCCACTTTTGATTGTTCCATACAATAATCCACCTTAGTCTTCATTTGTTTAAAGACTTCCTTCTTCCAGTGTCCATAACAAATAAACCAGTACAAGAATTAAAAAGCCCACAGGAAGTTATTCCATTTTCCCTGCTTCTTATTTATTGCCCTCTACAGTAGATCTTATAGTAAATAATTTGGGGCAGTTATCACCTTCATTTTGCATCCTTATTATTTTGCATTACATACTGTTTGAACTTCCAAGAAGTTTATCAACTTTCAGTAAATACTAACTTACACAGAATTTGAGCTCAGGAGTATATTAGTAATTCCCAAAAAAATTCAAGTAAAACTCGAAGTCTTTCAAAGCCAAGCTTTCTTTCACTGAGGAGGATCTTTGCAACCTAGGTACCAAAATATTCAAGAAAACCTCTAAAAACATATCATAACTTAGTGATGCTTATTCTTTTAATCTTGTTTTCCACCCAATGGCAAAGAAAGAAACTTCTCTAGGTAAATGTATTTTATATATACACTTCAAGTGAATCCAGCAGTGGGAAATTAATTTCCTAAATTAATAATTTATTGCAGTAAGCTTCTGGAGCTATACTACCTAATGTTGCAAAGCCATTTGAGACTAAGATGACTTCCACTAATTTGCTAATAGTTTGACATCACCTGGGGTGTGGGCTTTTAGCCTGTCATCCTTCTAATAAGGCATGTAACTAGAGAATGGGCAAAAGGGGATTTACCTTCATCAAAGGCTGACACTGCAACTAGCTTGATTTTCAATGAGGATGTCTGGAGGTCAGACTGATTAATGTAGAAGGTACTCAAGCAGCCTGTGTGTGGGATATGCATAGCTTAAAAAGGCTCGAATGGCTTAGTCTCAAACCATTGTCTACTTGAAATCATATGAAGAAGCCCACTGAACTTCTTAGTCAGGAGACCTCAATATTTTCTCAGACACACCAGCTGCTGGATCTCTACCCACTCAGAAGTCAAGCTGGAAGTGAGAGAAATTTTTTATTGGGATGAAGATCGCTCTGGTTCTAGGTGAAAAAGTGGAAAATTTCTGATTATGTGACAGGCAATGGCTTGGTGAGTTTTCACTACTGCAAAGTCTAGATAATCTTATTCACAGAGTTGTCACAGATTCAAGGATGGAGCTATATTGATAGCTTATCCCATAAAAGGGGAAACTTATCTCTTGTCATTTCTTTTTGTACATATTACTATATTTTTATACCCATGGCAAAACAAACCCATCCCAATTTTCATCACTCTAAATGAAGTTATATGTGCTTCTGCCCAAGTATCATTCATATATTTTAAGGTGATTAATTCAATGACTTTTTTCAACAATGAAGATTATTTTTCCCTTTCTTGTCAATACTCATTTCTATTATTTATAGTTACTGAATATCTCTGATAAAACTTTCCCCTTTCATATATACAAAACTCCCTATTGTAAATAGTAACTTCAAAGACAACACAGCAATCTCCTAATTACGTCATAATCCAATTTATAAGTTGAAGAAAATAATTTACAGAAGGAGAAAAATACTTCAAAAGAAACAAGTTACACTTTATCTTTGGAAGGCTTTTAGAATGTGCTTACTTAAAACTAGCTACTAAGCAAGTTAGCTAAAATTTAGTATATTCTTAAGAAATACTAAAATCATATCAGTAAGTTCTCAGCAATACATTATACAAATTATTTACAGAAGTATAAAATAGACACAACTATTAAAACTTACCTATTATAGTATCTGCCTCCCATTATAAACTGATTGCTTGATGTTGGACATATTTTAAAACGCTGGATATTTTCACTGGTCCGAAAGTAAAGTGAATAATCACCAGGTGTATTATCAGAAGGCCTCACAAGAAAACTGCACATCTGACCAACTGAAAAGATATTATAATACAGTGTTATTCACTTTTACTTATCTTAGTGTCATTTATGAGCTCTTATCAAAGCTCTTAAAGTAGAAAGTTTTATGTAAGTTCCAACAGCAATCCCTATCTTCACCCAAATGGGATGAAGTAGTACTACACTGACAAAGTTAATGCAAAATCATTTGGCTGTAGCTGACAACCTATCTCCACTTTTGCCACCTATGGTGTATGTGTGGGAGGTTTGACAATGTTTTCAAAAACCCTAAAGATTTTTTTTCTCATATTTAAGGTATGTTATTTGACAGTATGAGTCAGAAATCATGATGTTTTCATTTTGAAATTATTTTCCTCTGAGAGTAAAAAAAGTTTATAATACATTCTCCCATAAGTACATAACAGTATTTTCTCTTCAGCATTTTTATAAAGCCCAAGATATTTTTATTTATATATATTACAAAAAAAAAATCAACTATTTCAATTAGTATTATGAAACTAACTATACTTGAGAACATAAAAAATACTCAGGGCTCAGCCACAAGGGTTTTTTCCAGTGTAGTAGCAACCACAGGTCTGATGTTCATATGTTCATACAGAAAAAACAGGTTTTGCTGCAGCCTGTTATAAACAGGATTACTTTGTGTCATTCCACTACCACTGTATTTCCATCTGAAAGACAAGTACCTGTCATCAGCAAACTGTAAGCCTCTTGTTTGGAGATCTTCCCATGGAACCATCTTAAAGATGAAGAGAAAAATTAGAAAGCAAGACTATTAGCTCCCTTTTTAGTTGCTGTGACATCTAAGGCTCTGGCACCTATGAATTAATCTTCATTTTAAAAGTCTAGTATATATAGATTATACAAGCAACCATTATGTTACTCAGTGATTCTGTTTTTCTACCAAAAGAATGAAAAATAAATACCTACAGCTATATAAATAAACTCCCTTCAATACAAGTGTCCAACACAAAGTAGATATTCAAATCCAAGTGTGTTTAGAGATGAAATGGCATTGTTTAAATGCTAGATAATTTGATAGGCATATTTGAAGTCAGTCTCAGATAGCAATTTATTTGAAGTGTGAAATGCAAAGACCAAACAAGGAGATTAATGAGAGTTAAATACTGTACAGAATAACTAAAATTAATTTTTTGCTAGAAGCTGAGGAAATAAAACCTAGCTTTGTTAGGCTACTGAATATGAATTTTTAATCTCACACTTTGCATCTTCCAGAGTCCTGCATCAGAGCATCATCTTAAAAAATACAGAAATCTGTCCAGTCATAACCTGAAAACTATGATCATAGGAAACAGCTTGACCATTCAGCATGGCTATTCAGTTTATGTGTGGCACACTACATAGTACATCTTAAGAGCTCATCCTGTCCTTTAAAGGAAAGCT
The DNA here is from genome assembly GCA_033558185.1 of Dromococcyx pavoninus. Lineage (NCBI taxonomy): Eukaryota > Metazoa > Chordata > Aves > Cuculiformes > Neomorphidae > Dromococcyx > Dromococcyx pavoninus. The sequence goes on along the minus strand of JAUMJL010001123.1, from coordinate 683,577 downwards.
AGAAATATGGCCTTTCATTGAAAAGTGTGTGTGCATCCACACACATGTTTGTGTGTAAGTGTGTAAAAGAAAGCCTCTTTTACGCATCAAAAAAGAGCTCTAGTTCTAACTTGCTTTCTGTATTGCCTTTACAGGACAATCTCTGGCTATGGGAATATTCACAGAAATCCCTTCCCCATCTACAGTCCTCTAAGTGGCATGAGTAACTGGATTGTAAAAGCTCTAAGAATCTGCTAAAAACTACCTTTTAAAAAAAAAAAATAAAAAAGGTCCTGTATTTGAAGGCATCCCGACTACTCTTATGCTGCTATGCAAACTGACTAGCAGAACATTGGGGACCAGTAAACTGAAGCCACACAGCAATGATTTTCTTTCCCTTATTAAAAAAAAACTAACACCAAGAAATGCCTTTTTCAATCATCAGTCCTTTGGAGACTGCAAACTGGGCAATAAATACAGGAAGCAGCAGCTGCAATTATGGCAAGCAAATGGAGGACAGATGAAGTTATGCAGCTACTAGAAATTTTCTGTAACTTTAATTTGCTACATGTCTTTACACCTGTGTATAGGGTTTGCATGGCAAGTTTCTGGTAGCAGGGAGGCTATTGGGGTGGCTTCTGTAAGGAGATGACAGAAGCTTCCCCATGGCCAATAGATCCAGTGCCAGCTGGCTCCTCTGGAATAATATTAAAAGGGAAAAAACCCTGTGCAATGGCACCTGCAGTTGGAGAGGTGAGTGAGAATATGAGAGAGAAACAACTCCGCAGACACCAAGGTCAGTGAAGGAGGAGGAGGAAGTGCTCCAGGTACTGGAGCAGAGATTCCCTTGCAGCCCATGGTGTGGACCATAGTGAGGTAGGTGGTTCTCCTGCAGCCCATGGAGATTAACAGTGGAGCAGAGATCCACCTGCAACCCATGGAGGACCCCATGCCAGAGCAGGTGGATGTGCCTGAAGGAGGCTTTGACCCTGTGGGAAGCCTACACTGGAGCAGGCTCCTGGCAGGACCTGTGGGGGACCCATGCTGGAGCAGTCTGTACCTGAAGGACTGCACCCCAAGGAAAGGATCCACGCTGGAGCAAGGAAAGAGTGTGAGGAGTCTTTCACCAGAGGAGGAAGGAGCAGCAGAGACAATATTTGATGAGTTGACTGTAATCTCCATACCCCTGTGCCACTCACAGGGGGACGAGGTAGAGAAAATCAGGAGTAAAGTTAAGCCCAGGAAGAGGGGTAGGGGGAAATCACAAAATTGGGTTGGGTTGGAAGGGACCTTAAAGATCATCCAGTTCCAACACCCTGCCATGGGCAGGGACACCTTCCACTAGACCAGGTTACTCAAAGCCTTATCCAACCTGGCCTTGAACACCTCCAGGCATGTGGCATCCACGACTTGTCTGAGCAACCTGTGCCAGTGCCTCACCACCCTCACAATAAAACATTTCTTCCTAATGTCTGATCTAAATTTCCTCTCTTTCAGCCTAAAACTGTTCCACCTCATCCTATCCCTGCACTCCCTGATAAAGAGCCCCTCCCCACCTTTCCTGTAGGCCCCCTTTCAGTACTGGAAGACCGCTATAAGGTCTCCCCATAGCCTTCTCTTCTCTAGGCTGAACAACCCCAACTCTCTCAGCCTGACCTCATATGGGAGGTGTTCCAGCCCTCTGATCATCTTCATGGTCTCCTCTGGACCCGCTCTAACAGGTCCATGTCCTTCCTGTGCTGAGGATTCCAGAACTGGACACAGGACTCCAGGTGAGGTCTCACAAGAGCAGAGTAAAGGGGCAGAATCACCTCCCTTACCCCGCTGGCCACACTTCTGATGCAGCCCAGAATACAGTTGGCTCAAGAAGATGGTTTAAAATTTGTTTTTATTTCTCATTATCCTACTATCTGTTTAATTAGCAATAAATTAAATTAGTTTCTCCAAGTCAAATCTGTTTTGCCATTGACGGTAATTGGTGAATGATCTCTCTCTGTCCTTATCTTGACTCATAAGCCTTTTGTTATGTTTTCTCTGCCCTCTCCAGTTGAGGAGGGGAAATGATAGAGTGGTTTTGGTGGACATCGAGTATCCAGCCAGTGTCATCCCACCACATACTGAAAATAATATAACAATCAACAGATTCCCATAATATTCATTAATTGTTCATTATAAATTGTATTAGGTTCTGTTTTGCTTTTTTAAAGTATTTAACAACTTGGAATTCACTGCAAACAGATTATTCTATATATTCTATAGTCTCCTGATATTCACTTTAAGTGTTAGCACATGAGGCTAATATAGAAAGTGTTACTTTTACGCTATCATTCCCTTAATGATATATTGTTCCCTCTCCTGCATTTAGAGTTGAGCAGACCTGATAAAAGGTTACCTCTACGGCAAACTATATGTGTATAAAAAAACCTCACAAATCAGAAAACACCACACCCTCCATTGTACATATTCTGGGTAAAGTGATCACACAGAGACTCATCCAAGATTTTATCACTGCAAAAATCTTGGACATAACTCATAACTAATACAAGACTTCATGCCAATTACCTATGCATATTCAACAGCTAGTATAGAAGAAATCTTAAGATCAAAAAACAAGCACACACAGCTTTGTTCATTTTCCCAATCTCATAGATAAAGTTTACAGTTATTTTATGATTTACTTTTAATAACAAAACAAAACTCCTTACATTTTTCCTTCATGTGGATCTTCTTCTCTTCCCTAATAGAAGAATTAACATATTAAGTGCATGACAATAGTATGCTTAAGTTTAGAAGAGTAAACTTCATAGGTTAAGACCTTCTGTAGAAATAAACAGCACTGAGAACTCCAAGACATTTTTGAACTAGATAGCTTATTGCACAGTTCATGTAAAGAGGTTTTCAATTTCATACACTAAGTGGAAATTCAGCCATAACACGTTATTTCAAAAGATTGTTTCTGTCACTCTTCAAGTCCTTCTTTACACGTGGTAACTTAAATCTCAACTTTCCTGAGCTTCAACCACTAATATAGAAATCTACAGTTAGATGCTTTAACAGTGTCATTTCAATTTAGCCATTAACATCCTGATAAAGATGTGACAAACAGGTGAAGCAAACTCTACTAATAGCAAAATATATATGCTGCAAAGCAAATATCATCAGGATCCCAAAGCAATGTTGAACTTCTTTAAAACAAGCATGTGGAAAGGTAGGGTGGGTGGTTTTATCCATTATCTCTTTTCCTGCAGTAATTCAATTATCGGTAGGTCACCTGGTTAGCTTCTTGACTTAGCATAAGCCCTTCTAGGTATAATTAACTCATCAATATATTTTTAACCCACACTTGGCCCTTAAAAAAGGACATACCACAGTGTAAAATTTAAGTCTATACATTTATGAATGTTTCATAGCAAACAAACAAACAAAAAAAGAATGCAACTGAATGACTAGCAAGTTCTTTAACAGTACTGGTGAATTAAGAGAACTGCCTAATAAGTTCACAGTATCACTCATTTGCACATGAACCTGTGTGAATAAGTGAATAAGTACTTTGTTTGGATATTGAATCAGACGTAAAGGTTTATTACTCTATTTAAAAATTGGCAGATTCAATTACCGCAGGAAGGTTTACAAAAATACATAAAGTCGGGCAGTTAAACACCACTAGTTTGGGTTTATTTCAATGTTAACTTACGCACACATAAAATTAATAAAAAATAATCAAATCTTAGTTCTGCAACAGATTTTAATATAAAATTACTTACCACTTCTTCTACCAGGTCTTCTACAATAAGACCTTGTTCATCTGTCCGTAGGTTTGTAACCCACATCCAGCCATCTTCCAATTCGTTATGAACAATAAACATGTCTCCTTTAAGAAAACTTAAGAGAGTTACAGTAAGATTTATGTTAGAAGTACAATCATAATATAAAGTTTAATGAACACAATGAATTCTTGAGCATAGTTTCAGCAAAACATTTGAGGAAATCTTATAAATGATACATTTATTGGTATCCCAAGCATACCACGTGCATTTTTCACACAGTTTAAGTAGCTAAGATAGATGAATATTTATCCTTCTTTGATTTACATTTAGAATCTCATAGATACTTTAAAGTGTACTAAGGACACATAAAACAAAAAACACCACAACATTAAGATAGTAACATTCTTCTTTTATAAAGTGGAATCAAATACACAAGTAAAAACAATCAAATACTTTTATGAAAACCTAATTTTGTATAATAAAGCCTATGGAATATATGCTATTTAGGTTTTTGCATATGAAGATAAGTGCTAAAAAGAAGATACAGAATAGTTCCTCAAAAAGACATGCAGTTAGCTACAATAAGAGCATAAATACTAAACATGTCCAAGGGAGTTTCGTTACTGGAAGGTTAGTATAAGTTATTCCTTAAGTGTAATCCCAAACTCAGGTGTACTGGTTTCAGATGGGACAGAGTTAAATTTCTTCATAGAAGTTTTCACAGGGCTATGTTTTGGACACATGCTGAAACTAGTGTTGATAACACACTGATGTTTCAGTTGCACAAAAGAAGTTCAGCACAGCTGGTGGTGAGCAATTGTTTTCATTTGTTCCAGGGTTTTATTTTCCTCTCTCTCTGTTAGTTTTGGGTGTTTTTTTTCCCCTTACAATTCTTTTAAAAATTTCTTTCTAATTATTAAACTGCCTTTAACTCAACTCATGAATTTCTGGCTAATTTTTACCCTTCCATTTCTTCCCCCATCCCACTAGGGAAGAGTGAACAAGCGGCTGTGTGGTGCGTAGTTGCCAGCTGTGGTTAAACAACAACAGTATTTTTTGGCACCCAACATGGGGCTCAAAGGGTTTGAGATAATAACAGATTATAATTATTGTATCTATTAACAGTTGTGGGTCACGATATTGATTCATCTGTTCTCGATATCAGTTTTTCTGATCTATGCCATGTTCCCTTTTTTGCTGTACATGTTACAGACTGGTGTTGGCTTTTGCAGTTTACTTTGCTCTGTAGAGCTTAGTGATGTTTTGACTGGGAAATGTATTATTAAAACACTGGCCTTGAGCTTAATCTGATACTTGGGCTCTGTACTGAAGCCATTACTGTACTTCGGGAGCCATGTCATGGAGACAATTAACAATTACACTCCCTCCAAAAGTTTTTTTGTGGAGGAAATACAGAATGGCACCTTCACCACCTTCTTCTGTGTGGTAGATGTTGTCTTCCTCATTATAACTCTTCAGTATCTTGAACATCCTTGTGTAATCAAAATACTCCTACAGGTATTTTTTCAGGATATTGTTGCGGCTTTTTCCAAGGTTAACCAACTATTTAGAAATAACACCTGGCCCCAAGGCAGTGTGGTTATGGGTGGCAAGGCACATGGGAGAATATGGGCAGGTATCTAGAAAGGTTGTCACCTCCGATGGTCTGGGACTTCACTCCCAGATCCTGATGAAGTGACAGAATGTTTGAAAAAAAGATGCCCTGGCTATTCCAAAGAGGCATAACTTATCGCAATGTGTTGGGGCCTAGCCTGCACCTCCAGAACACTGCTCAGTAAGGAAAACAGAGGGTCTCTGGATATGAAAACATACCAACAGACACTGTGGCTAAATTAAAGACAGCCCTGAACTATTAGGTTGGTGCAAAAATAATTGCTTTTCCCCATCAACTTCAAAGCAGTATGTCTCAGCTTAGAATAAAATTTATTAATTGAAATCAGAACCATTAGAATCTACACATTTCTTAAGAACAAATCTATTTATTCCAGTAGCAGAGAATTCCTGAGTTCTGGAACTGATAATTTCTTCAAAGATGTTTTGAGCTGCTGCTCAGTTGTGGAAAACCTCTTGTAGAAAGTTGTCGAGATGCTTGAAAATGTGGTAATCGGTGGGGGAGAGGTGTGGTGAGTAACCTGGGAGAGGGAGAGTTTCATAGCCCAGTTCATGCAGCTTCTGCAGAGTCATTTGTGAGACATGCGGTCGGGCATTGTCATGGAGAAAAATTGGCCCTTTTCAATTGACCAATATTGGATGTAAACACTGTAGTTCTTGGTGCATTTTGTCAACTTCCTCGCAACACTTCTCTGCTGTGAGGGTTTTGTCAGTATTCAGGAAGTTGTAGTGGATGATTCCACTTGCTGACCGCCAAACGCTGACCATAGCCTGCTTTTGATGCAGCTTTGGTTTGGGGAAGTGTTTTGGTGCTTCACCTCAGTCCAGCCACTGCACGTAACACCATCAGTTATCCTATAGAATCCTTCTTTTGTTCAGCTCATGTGGTACCCATTTGTTGAGCTTTCATGATTTTCCAGTTCAGTGCAAATGTCAAACAACTGTTGAATGGTCAACATTAACTTCTTTTGCAACCTTGTTTTGCTTGGGTCCACTTCAATACTGGCTTTCAACTAGTTGTCATCTATCGTAGAAGGATGTCTGCGACTCTCCTCATCTTCAAGGCTCTCATTTCTGTTATGAAATTTTTGGAGCCAATGTCGAGATGTACATTTGTTGACAGTCCCCAGGCCAAATGCTTGGTTGATATTGCAACACTTTTCGCTGCTTTATGTCCCCTTTTGAGCTCATGCAACAAAATTGCTTTAATTTGCTTTTATTCCACCTTTACTTTGAATTATAAAACAGAATAAACAGTTAAAACAAAACCATTAGCATAAATAAGTAGAGCAAATTTCACACTTTAAAATGGTGTACTGCATGAACACTGTTAAAGTTTAATCCAAAATAACTATCACAGTGTACAGTGATAAAAAGAGCAATTATTTTTGCACCAATCTAATACATCAGTCACCTCTACAATTAAAAAGAAACAATAGAAGAGGAAGTCAACTCATTTAGTAGGGGATGAAGAAGCTTCTCCTAAGAGGGAGCAGGAGAAAGAATCAGAAAAGACAGCCTGTTCTGCAGCAGAGCAGTCATAGCAGGGGGAAGGGACCAAATTAATAAATGAGACAGAAACCACCCAATCCCTATTCCTAAGTGAGCTGCGAAATATGCAAAGCTGTCAACCAGGTGAGCAAATTCTCAGCTGGTTACTCCAGTGCAGGGATATTGGGGTCAATAGTCAGGAATTAGAGAGTAAGGAAACCTGGCAGCTGGGATCCCTAGCTAGGGATAAGGCCACTGACAAAGGGATTGGAAAGGGGCAGGAATCCTCAGTCTTTGGAGGCAGCTCTGAGAATTAGAAATGAATCTCACTTCCTCCCTACAGGCCTGCATCTTGGCTGTGGAGAAACTGTCCCAACAATTGTCCCAGCAATTAAAGATAGGTCTTCCTCAGCCATACCAACCAATATCTTAGTTATTAAGAGTCAGACTTTTTGTGTTCAGGGGAGAGGGTTACCAGTGGCACACACCACATGCCACCTTGTGATTCTATCTGTGTGATCAGGGGCAGGACATGAGAAAGTGGGATGGTGAACCTACCTGGAGACTAGAAGGTTGAGTACAGGTACTGCAAGAAAAAACAACAGCCAAAAGGCATCTATCTAGGAAAATTACTGCTCCAGTGTCTGTTGCTGGCCGGGGTTAAACTGTGGCATCAGGTCATATGAAAACCTTTCAGTGGAGCACAGGGGGACTTCTCAATCAAGTCAGATCATGAATCAGGGATACAGGCAATAGTTATGAGGTACTGAAGCTCATCAACTACTAATTCAATCCAAAATTAGACAGCAGTTTTCTACAGAGCATCTCTCATATGAGGGGGTGTGACAAATGCACCCACTCTGACTGAGTGAACAGTACCTTGGTTCAGGCATTACTGACAAGTAGGCCTGATTGAAATCAGCCTTGCTATGCAAACCTTGAGAATTGTGCTAGGCCACATCTTCTCAGGAACCAAAGAGTCTAGGCCATGTCTTATCAGGAGCTAACAGTAGCAGCCTGAACTGGGACTAGACAAAACTAAAACTGCTACAGCTGCACTCCTGCACGTACACCAAAAGGGGGGTTGACTACAAGTCAATCACGTTACGCTATAAGTATTTGTAGCCCCACCCCAAGTTCTCCTGTATGACAGCAGGCTGCACGGCAGCGATCTACCCCTTGAGAAGGGACACATAAGGGACACATCTCAAGGTTACTCCTCGAGGTTGAGAGACCCTTTACCCAGCATCTAATATCTATAACAAGTGTCTGAATGCTGTCTAAATTATTATCTAATCACCATCCAAATGATGATTTAAATGATGATTGAAATGATACTTTAAATCACTGTCAAATCATTGTTAATCACTGTTTAATTATCAATTATTGCTTAATCACCATTTGATTACCATTTTATTTTCATTCAGTCATTGATTTCATAATTTCATCATCGTTTAATCATCAATAAAACTGTTTTAGTTAGCCCTACAATGATGACTTCTCTTAATAATTCATCTGCGACAGAGGATAACAGAAAATGCACTTGTGCACAAAGCAAACAGCAAGAATAAAAAAGCCTAATGAAAATACTTAGAATGAATTCAGCTACTAATGAACCTAAATCTTAACAAAGGACAATGAGCAGCAAGGCCATTCTACATCAGTTCTATTACAAAGAAGTTCACAGTAAGTTATTTCATGGAAGAATGGTTGAAATTAACCCTGAAATAATTCAAGCTTTCTAAATATTAATTATAACATTAAAATTAGGTCAAGATTCCCCAAAATACATAAAATCTTCAAGAGTACATTACAGTACAAGAGTATAGTAAATTAATTTGACCTGAAACAAAGTATTTTGCCCAAGCTTTGCTATGAACAGAACTATTTTACCATGCAGATCTCAGAAGCCTATCCAGACACACAGGACTTTACATTTCAGCTGTATCCTAAAAGAGGGAGAAAAGGTATAATTTCCTGCAATTCTTGTTACCATAGCAGTGTAATTAAATGCTTTTTCCTCTTAAGTTGGTAGGTGCAATGACTTGATGGATGCATAAGAATAGAAAGAAGCAATACACAATTAGGGAGTTCTCTCCTGTCTTACCACCTTCTTGTATGCTTAGACAAAGGTCGTCTCAAATATGAATATCCTCACAGTGCTTTTTAAAGAGGTCAGAACTGACTGGACACACAACCCTGGGATAAATTTCCACCCCAATGAGGATATAAAGCTGTCATATACCTTTCTCTATAATGTTAGGCTAATTATCCTATCAAGAACCCAATTCTCAATTCAACCAGCATGTTCTATCAACTTGTGAAACCAAGATGGTCTCATTAGAAATTTCTTTTTTCTTTTTAATTTGGAAAAACATTTACATCTCAAGAAAGCAGTATTAAATCCAAGCAACTAGCATATGTTCTTCTATTAGATACATTTTTCTCAAAGTGGGTAAACCTTTGAAATTAGTAATGTTCTACTTCTAAACTAAGTTTCATAGTTCTAGCAATTAAATGCAACTCCTCTTACAATTAATACAAACAGTATACCGAGAATAAAAGTGGTTTTGTGTTATTGTTAAATCCATGGGGAAAGAAAAAAAAATGAACAAGAGGAAAAAAAGACAAGGAGAGAGATAACAAGGCACATGACAAAAAAGAAAAAGAGGCATCATACCGTTAACCTGTCAGAGCATTAAATCTAAGATGCAACTGGAAAGTTTTTGCATAGTGAACGTATACTAAAATCATTAGTATTTATAAATGCTCCAAGAGTTTCACAACTGCTTCAACCTATTATTAAAACATACCTTATTTCATCAGTTTCTGGCACTTTGGTGTAAGGTAGAATTGCTCGAACTCTCCTCCTATCCTCCACAGGCTACAATTTAAGAGGACAGTGCAGAGATATTAATTTTCCCTTTTGTTCTAGTGTAGAATTCCTCTCCCCAAAATTATGCTATTCTCAGGCAAAAGACTGGTAATAGTCTTTTTTTATCCCTTTGCTAGTTTTAAGTTTTCAAATGGTCAAAAGTAGTAAGAGCTGGAAATGTTTCATTCCTAATAAAGTTATCTACCAAAGCTATCATTATGTTTCTACCCTTGTAACATTATCGGTCACATTATCTCCAAAAATCAAATTACCAATAATGTAATTCTCATGAAAGAGTACTTTAGAACTTCCTTCCACTTAGTGGAAATGTATGAGTTTAACACTTTTTTTTACATCTTTATGTAACATCTTTATTTGGGGGGGCACAGTCTGCAGGTGTTTTGAGGGGGCTGTTTTGTTTAGATTGGTTGTTTTTCTGGGTTTTTTTATGTCTTCTGGGTTTTTTAATTGCTGATATTGTCTTAAGGATAGTAAATTGAAAGGAGCCCAGTTTTCAGGAACTTTGGTTATTTCCAGGATGCGTATTTTGAAATCTTTGCTACAAAATAGTAATATTATTTTGAAATACTTTATTAAGTCAGTGTAAAACCCTGGAGGCTAATTACATTACAGTGGTGCTTCTTCCTATCCAAGAATCAAATATTTTCTTGTTTATCTCAGTTTACATAAAATGTTATTACTACATTTGGAGATAACTGTAATACCTGATATGTAGCTTTCTTATTACAGATTTTAATTAAAAAACAACTTTTTATCATTACTTTCTAACAGTAAGAACATGTTTATATATTCCTTATACTTCACTATACACTGAGACAGCTGTAGAACTAGGGGAACCTTTCAAAAATGCTTTTTCATAAAAAGCTATGAATACTGAATGCAAGATTAATTATATTAATATTTAAGTAAATGACATAAAATTTTACTACTTGCCTCTGGAGGTGCTACTGGAAAGAACAGCTTTTCCCCCTTCAGCAAACATGACACATGACTGTAATAACCAATTAGGTCTGAGAGTGAAGTAAAGCGACGTCCACCAATGTAATAGTCTCCACACATGGCAATAATCCTGTTAATAAAGAAAAGGAAGCTTGACAGAAGAAAAATCTTTTGCTACAGATTGTTGGGGTGTTTTTTTGTTGGATTTGTGATTTTTTTTTTTAATTTCTTGTTAGGATAACACTGAAATTTTAAAGTAGGCTGTCTAGATTCAACACAATGCAATATTACAAACTCTCTCTCTCTCATCTACACATACATCCCTCCTTAACTAATGAATATCTCATCAGCAATTACTGATATACATCACAACAAAAATATTTGAAGACTGTAAAGAAGATGCAGATTTACAAAAAAGTAAGCAGATGTGCTAGAACTAAATAAAATTAAACGCAAAAAAGTAATTACCGGTGTCCTGGACAAATGTCATACTACATTAATAGAGGCAACAACATTAATACTTATATCATGCAGAACACAGCTTATATGAAAGGCCTGTAGAAATCTGGCAAACTATCAATATATTTTGATAACAAATAACTGAACTTAATTATACAGTTCAAATTACTGAAATACCTTCAAAAATTAGTAACTATTCTACATTTAGTTTGGTATCCATGCTAAAAAATAAGAAATAACTGTAATAATGTACTCAATTTAAAATCCTGCTAATAAATAGAAAAAATGCTTAAAATCCACATTTCAATAGTTTAATACAAAAGAAAGTTGTTATAAAATCGCTCATTACACTCGCTAACTTATGTAGTTGTGGTATGTGTGTGTTTGTCATGAGTGGGGATTTTTTTGCAGTGGGGTGGTGGTAGTGCAAATTTTAGTAATCAGATTTGTGAACACACTTGTCATACCAAAAACTGGAAAATACCATGTCTATTCATATTGCTATGCAATACAAATCAACATGCAAAACCTGCTAGAAATAATTGATTTAGGTTTTAAAAATATTTGTATTACACAAGTACTAGGAAAAAAAAAGTATATGTTAAAATAATATTTTTGACCAGAAAATCCAGGCATCAAGAGGACCTCAATTTTTCCAGCCATGCAGAAGTTGGACAGCAGTCCTGAGTAATAACACTTCTTTAAAAATGTTATGAGCTATCTGGAAAAGCAACTTGGAGAAGGGAAAAAAAAAATTGTCAGAGAGATTGAACTATTCCTTTAGTAAAACACAGGAAAAACAAAGTGAACAAGACATTTGATCTACTTAATGACTATAATTTTTGGTAAAAAATATGAATTTTGAGGATTATTTAGGTTGGAAAAGACCTTTAAAATCATCAAGTCCAGCCATAAACCTAAAACTTCCAAGTCCACCACTAAACCATGTCCCTAGGCACATCTACATATCTTTTAAATCCCTCCAGGGATGGTGACTCCACCACTTCCCTGGGCAGCCTAATGCAATGCTTGATAACCCTCTCAGTGAAGAATTTTTTTCTAATATCCAATCTAAACAACCCCTGGCAATACCTGAGGCTATTTCCTCTTGTCCTATCGCTTGTTACTTGGGAGAAGAGACAAACACCCACCTCGCTACATTTCAGGGAGTTGTAGAGAGCAATGAGGTCTCTACTGAGCCTCCTCTTCTCCAGACTAAACAATCTCAGTTCCCTCAGATGCTCCTCATAAGACTTTTGCTCCAGCCCCTTCACCAGCTCTGTTGCCCTTCTCTGGACACATTCCAGCACCTCAATGTCTTCCTTGTAGTGAGGGGCCCAAAACTGAACACAATATTCAAGGTGCAACCTTACCAGTGCCGAGTACAGGGGCACAATCACTTCCCTTGTCCTGCTGGCCACACCATTTCTGATACAAGCCACGATGCTGTTGGCCTTCTTGGCCACCTGGGCACACTGCTGGCTCATATTCAGCTGGCTGTTGATCAACACAGCCAAGTCCTTTCTGCTGTGTAGCTTTCCAGCCACTCTTCCCCAAGCTTGGAGCATTGCATGGGGTTGTTGTGTCCCAAGTGCAGGACTTGACACTTGGCCTTGCTGAACCTCATACAGTTGGCCTTGGCCCATCAATCCAGCCTGTCCAGGTTCCTCTGCAAAGCCTTCCTGCCCTCAAGCAGATCAACACTCCTGTCCAATTTGGTGTCATCTGCAAACTCACTGAGGGTGCACTCAATCCCCTCCTCCTGATCATTGATAAATATATTGAACAGAACTGGCCCCAACACTGAGCCCTGGGGAACACCGCTTGTGACCGACCTCCAACTGGATTTAACTCCATTTACCACAAGTCTCTGGGCCCGGCCATCCAGGCAGTTTTTTACCCAGCAAAGAGTATGTCCATCTAACTCACGAGGAGCCTGCTTCTCCAGAAGAACGCTGTGGGAAACAGTGTCAAAGGCTTTACTAAAGTCTAAGTAGACAACATCCACAGCCTTTCCCTCATCTGCTAAGCAGGTCACCTGGTTACAGAAGGAGATAAGGTTGGTCAAGCAGGACCTGCCTTTCAGAAACCCATGCTCATTGGGCCTGATCCCCTGGTTGTCCTGTATGTACCACATGATGACACTCAAGATGATCTGCTCCATAACTTTCCCCAGCACTGTGGTCAGGCTGACAAGCCTGTAGTTCCCTGGATCCTCTTTCTGACCCTTCTTGTAGATCTGCGTCCCATTTTCTAAGCTCCAGTCAACTGGAACCTCCCTGGTTAGCCCGGACTGCAGATAAATGATGGAAAGTGGCTTGGTGAGCACTTCCACTAAAGGAGGAATTCTTATGATATACCTCCACAAACTGAAATCTTAAAATATATAATGTCATTGATCAGTGAAGATAAAAATATGCAACAAAATACAAGAATTTGAGAGAAACTATTAGTCAACTAATCAAATTTCACTTAAAGAAAAAACTTAACATCTAATATCATGTTACAACTCTCTCCAGTTTCCAGAAGATGTTATTTTAACGGTATTTCAAAAGAAATTACAGTACAAAAGAAATTACAGTACAAAAGGTTAAACATGTCTGACTCTACTTAGTTTTCTATTTAGCATTTGACTTCTTCACGAAGCTCATGAACAATTAAAAAACAAAAGGAAAAAACTGAACTGCTGAGAAATTCAGATGAGCAAATTATTTATCTGTAGTTGGTTTCTTACACCTTTATTCTATTTTTCTTTAACAGGTCAGCATTCTGATACATTCCTGCTTTAAAAATCTCTCTTCTCAGGTCAGTTGTTGAAACTGTATTATTTCTCCCAAACAGGAATGCAAAATGTATACTAAGATCAATCTTCAGAGATGAAAATTGAAGGTTTTTAATCATATAGCACTGCTATATGTATTAACATAATTTAGTTTTTTACTATTGCTACATCGTAACCAGTTCCCAAACAAGAATCAATATAGCTGAGAAGCATGAATTGTTAGCTCAGACAGCATAATGCAAACATGAGCATACTATTTCTGTTTGCTCTGCAAGTAAATTTGCTTTCTGTTTATTTCCTGTTATCTAGATAGCTGACAAAGGCTTTTTCTACTGCTGAAGATGTGCTTGATATCCTATTTTGTGAAGATGAACATTACATTGCATCACACTACTTGCTGACTAACATTCAAGCACTTCCCAGAACATATCTCATTTACACTACATGAGAATAAGTTAATGTATATAATTTGCAAATGGTAAAATAATCCTGGTTACAATTTCAGATAAAGGGCTATTTGTATTTAGAACAACTAATTCTAACACATGCTGAAGGCTGATTCCAGCAAATCCTCATATTATTAAATATATAACCTCTTTGTTTCTCTTTGTTATTTCTTTCTTATAAAGGAAGCACACAGATTTGCTACAACTTTGACATTCAAGTATATCCTGTAAGCTTAAATAACTGAGGAAAAGACTCAAAACATCCTCCTCAGATTACTAACAAGAAGCCTGCATGTTACTGTAAATTTAGTCACAACAGCTTTAGACAAGTTTCTCTATTCTGATGACATTGGTTTCCTCATATTTTCATTCTTTAGCCTGTAAAGATATTTTTAACTAGCATGGTTTAAAACAATTAAACCCTAGTAAAGAGCTATACCATACATGGATAAAAAAAAGTAAAAACATTCAATTCATAATACAATTGTTTTCTATACTGTTCTAAAACCACAAATATACAGGTTACAGTGTTTTAAAAGAAAACATTTAATTCTCACCACAGTGTTTTAAAAGAAAACATTTAATTCTCACCTAAAATGATTGACATTTGTTTTACTGAGGAATGAAAGCACAAATGAACCTGGTCTCCGATCACTCTCTCGAATGAGGTAACTTCCAGGTTTTCCTGCTTGCCGAAGACGTTCTTCTGCAATTGCTCTGTCCAGTTTTCCATGATACCACCTAAAAAACAATGTAACAATGTGTGTCCTCAGAATTGAAGGCTTTCTTTATTTTCACAGAACAGACCTGTGAAACTAATGAAAGTTCTCAGTTAAAACTGATGCAATTCCAAACCTTTGTTTCAAATAAAGTTATCAGTTATTTACATGTGCTACCTCTCTCAAATTACTTATTTCCAACACATAGAGTTTTTAAAACTTCACAGGTTCAGATAACCAGTTTCCCCAAATAACTCAAACTGGAGAAAAGCACTCTGAACCATACAGAGAGGACAAAGGATCTCTATAACCAGCTTTTTCCTTTCCTCCCCAATTTGCTCATTTTCATTAAATGAGCAGAACCAGAGGTAACTGATCTGATTCAGGCTGTTGTATTTTAAGCCTATTCAGGCTTCAATTCAGGCAATAACCTGTTTCTCAAATGACAAACATAGATCACAGTATTAAAGTCTGCACCTAAACAAAATTACAGCAGTCACCAGACCATATTTCAACCAAAACCAGGTCTTCTCCAAACACAACACACAGTCTATTAAAAGTAAATACTGATGCACAGCAACTCACAGACTGCAAAATATGACAAAAGAACACTTCAGTTTAAGGTAAAGGTTAGACTCATCATTGAAACATTCCTTACCTCAATTTTCCTTTATTTACAAAACTCTAGTCAGACCTCTTTCTACTCTAACAATCAAATGGGCAGGGGGGGAGTAGCAGTGGAGGGAGCAACTGAAGCAAAGCCAAGTGTTGCCAAGTGTTGTTCTCAAAACCTTTTAACAAGGAAAACTTTTATAGTTTCATACTATTTAAATTACTGTTTCCTGCTATTTCAATTATCAACTATTTCAGACCATTCACCTACTGATTCTACCATTTCACGCATGTCCTGCAAGAGTTGCAAAAAAAGGCATTTTGGAAGAGATATGAAAGTGATCTTTTGGCTTGACATACAGAAAAGAAAATGAAAAATTGCACAGTTTAGAGTAAAAATGGGGGAAAAAAAAAGAGAACAGCTTAGCTGTTAATAAAAATCTTGCCAGAAATATTTTTCTATGAAATGGAAATGAAAGTTGACTTTGAGAATTTCTATCAGAATAAAAGTGAAATAGATTATACAGATGCAGATCACATAAACCAGCAGAAGAAGTACCAGTGTAGATATTATTTACATTGGCAAAGCTTCAGTCTTGTTAGTATAGCACTCTCCTTTGCTTCTCCTCATCCTGATTAAAACAAGTTAAACCAGTGAAAGAGTTGTTTTCACTGTACAACTCTATAGCACTTGAGGCAGTGTTAGAATGATCATGTCTGTGATTGGTTGACCCAAGCCAGCATCTAACCACCCACACAGCTGCTTGTACACTCTCCCTAATCCCCAGTAGAACAGAGTAGGGAATAGGAAGAGCAAAAGCAAGAAAATGCATGGATTGAGATAAAAGTTTAATAAATGAAGGAAAAATTACTTAATAAAGGGGGCTGGGGGGAACAGAAAACAAAACAACAGAAGCAATGCAAAGGCAATCACTCACTACCTCCCACAAGCAGACCAACACCCAGCCAGTCTCTGAGCAATGACTACCTTGGAAGACACACACTTACCCCTCTTTCTCTTTTTTTTTTCTTTATTGCTGAGCATGACTTTATATGGTATGGAATATCCCTTTGGCCAATTTCGGTCAGCTGTCCTGGATGTCTTTCCTCTCAACTTCTTGGCCACTCCTAGTCTACTTGCTGGAGAGCAGAGGGAGCAGAGGGAGAAATGCAGAAAGCATTGACACTGTGCAAGCATTGTTCAGCAACAGCCAAAATACTAGTGTGTTATCAACGCTGATTTAGTCACACATCCAAAACAAAGCACCACAGGGGCTGCTATGAAGAAAGTTAACTCCAGCCCAGCCAGACCCAGGACATTCTCTTAGAAGGCTCTGTACCATTCAGAATTTTATAGGTCAGGATCAATAACTTAAATGTGATGCTGTTCCAACTGCCAAATGCTTAATGCATTCAGTTAGAAGCAATGCTTAACATCTCTCACCTTTACACCAAATATATTTTTTCCTGAAGAGATGCAAAATGTTGTCTTACCTACAGTGTACTATAATAGTAGTTTCATGAAAAGAAATTAAAGTTTCGATATGAGGGTATCAAAGTATAAAAACTTGCCTAGCTATTTATAAAAAGAAAGCTGCCCTTCTGGCCATGACTCTTATCAAATGCACTCATTCCAAACAGTAACTTACTACTACTATTTATACCCTTCATCATTGCCAAGGACAAGATCCCTATAACTTCTAGTCACTTATTTTCTTGCCTAGTCCTAACTAAGAACACTTTTGTATTTCCAAGCTTAACTTTGCAAGTTTTAAGTGATGATAATTGCATAGGGTTTGGCTGGGATGGAGTTAATTTTCTTCACAGTAGCTTGTCTGGTGCTGTTTTGGATTTGTGCTGAAAACAGTGTTGATAACACACCATGTTTTCATTATTGCTGAGCAGTGCTTACACAGCATCAAGGCCTTTTCTGCTCCTCATACCGCCCTGCCAGTGAGCAGGCTGGAGGTGCACAAGAAGTCAGGGTCAAGTGTCCCAACTGTGTCCCCTTCCGACTGACCAAAGGGATATTCCATACCATATGACATACTTCACAATAAATCTGAGGGGATGTAAGGATGTAAGTTGGCAGGGGCTACAGTTATTCAGGGATCAGCTGGGCATCGGTTGGTTGGTGGTGAGCAATTGTTTTCTTTTGAATCACTTGTTTTTCTTGGTGGGTTTTTTCCCCCTCTCTCGTTTCCTCTTTTTTTTTGTAAACTGCCTTTATCTCAACCCATGAGTTTTCTCACTTTTACTCTTCCAATTCTCCCCCCATCCCACTGAGGGATAGTGAGCAAGCAGCTGTGTGGTGCTTAGTTGCCAGCTGGGAGTTAGACCACAACAACAAACTGCTATTTTCACAATGTTTTCATCAAATATAACTAAACAACATTCTGAATCACACAGCTAGTGCCCTGACAATACAATAGCTATTATCAGACGCAACAAAAGAGAAAATGTAAATAGCCTTGCAATAGAAGGTTATGAAATGATCCAACTACAAGATGTCTTACTATAGACCATAGTTTTAAGGCAGTTTCCATTACATCTGTTTAACCATTGCTATAACTAACTTGTTACCTATATTGCAATTTATGTTTTTTCTTAATTCTGAGAATATCAATAATAGACTTCCATGCTTCACAAAGCAAACAGAAGCTGTGCAAGGAAATAATTCCATCTGTCAGTTTAAATCAAAAGCAACATTTTCAAAACTCCAACCCTATGCAGCACAACCTTAATTAGAGTAAACAAAAAGAATGAAGACACAACTATGAAATCATAAACAGTTTGGATTCTGTGCATTTTGACATATAGCTGCATAAGAGACTATTCTTGACACTTCTTGACACTTCAGCCACTTCATGTAGTTGAGAGCCATAAGCCAGGTCATCAATTTCATGAAATGAATTGTGCAGGGAGTAAGAGAGTTGTTATCTCTAGCCTACAAACAAGAGCTCTTTAGTTTTCCACTATTCCACTGAAGAAGCTAGGTACCAGAAAACTAGCCACACCACTCTCATTAGGCCCAGCTAACAAACTTTCTACTGTGACCAGGAATGTTATTACACTGCAGTCCTTTAGCAAGCTCATGGAACAATCACAGGACACTTAGCAGCCCCCAACACTGAAGCACTACAAGGTTCATGAAAGACAGGCTGTTTACAAAGAGGTAGTAGATAGTGAATTTACCATCTGGAAGGAGGAAGTTGCTACCATGTGTGGAAGCAGGTCATATTGTTCAACCAAATCCCTTTATTTACATATTTCCTTTTTACATATGGGAAAATTAAATATTCTGAGGCTTTGTTATTCCACTAAAACATTTTGCTTTTACAGTATACTGCAATTTTAACTTATGAACACAGTAGCCCAGGGAGGAAGGAATAGAAGGAGAAAGCACTAGAGGGGAAGTAAAATGTTTTTCAGCAACTTAACAGAAATGGAATGTTGATAACTGTCTAAAAAACAAATAACAGTGAGTAGAAAAATCCATCATCAAATACCACACCCATTTCACTCTTCTCTTTAGCCATCCATGACTGCTCCAACGAAATCCAAAAGAACAGTAAAGAACTTCTAGGAGACATAGACAAAGCTCCTTACCTATAAATTCACAATCACCACCTTCATACATTTCACAACATTACAGAAACTTATTATCATTTCCTGAGGCTATGCGAGTTCCGCTCCCATTAGGAGCAGAGACACAATTATCTTGAACCAGGAAAAATCCTCAATTTCAAGTGGCATACAGAAATCCTGTATTCTCATTTGTTTCTTTTTTATTCTGCTTTCCATCCCTGATAATAAATAGCTGAAGTGTTGATGTTCATATTTCACTGTTCAAGCTTCATTTTAGCCTTTCTAGTTTCTCTCAGTCTAAAATGTTAACTGCATTATTATCATCATCATTTTTTATCCAAACTGTCTTTTAAGACCTTGTCTCATCTTTGTTAGATTTATCCTGAAGGATGCAAAAGCCAGCTCTCAGAGGAAGGAGGCTCAGCTAATTAGGACCATAAACCTTTGAAGACAAGAGCTGATAACATCCGGTGAGGAAAGGAATTTGGGAGGAAAGGAGTTTGGTCACGGCTACAAAGATTTTGAAGGGTTGTGTTGCATGAATTTGAGTGACCACTCAGAATCTATTCACAAGAGTATTGATAAGTTGAAAACTTCAGCAAATCAGCTAAAGGAAAATAGTGACAGTGAAATTAGCAGTTTATTTGATTGGTTAGATGTCTTTAGTATTAGTGTAGGGTTTAAGAAAATAATTACTGTAGCTGGTTTTGGAATTTTTGTGTTTCTCTGTATTCTGTTATGTGCTCCTTGTTTACTCTCTTGTATTCAGTGAATGATCAATCAAAGTTTTTCTCGAGTTTTTCTTTTCCAATTAGAAAATAAAAAAGGGGGAGATGAAGGATGCAAAAACCAGCTCTCAGCAGAAGGAGGCTCAGCTAATTACCATAAACCTTGGAAGACAAGAGCTGATAACATCTCGTGAGGAAAGGAATTTGGGAGGAAAGGAGTTTGGGAGCTGACAACATCTCCTGAGGAAAGGAAGATCTATTGTCATGCAACCTTGAAAGATAAGCCTGGCTCCAAGAAGGACTGAGAAAGGACTTTTTTCGATGATTGTTAAAACAATATCTAAACTTCTATACTCCCTCTATCTCCCATGTAACCCTACCTTGAGAAAATTTAATTAGTTGGAGATTGCAACTCTCTAATTAACATAGGTTGCCCTTTCATTAAAATGTCCAGCCCCTCGAGACCTATAAAATTGTGTTCTCATGCTCAATAAAGTATTCCAGTTTTCCCCATGCTGGAATCGTGTTAGTTTTATTTTTCAGACCGCCACTTTACGCAGATATCATGCAAGGCTCATTATTTAATTTATGTGCATTATTCATAAAGACTAAATTAAGATAATTTTCACTCATACTTTATTAAATTCATTGCCTTCATCTGTATTGTTAGTTACCAATTTTTGACTGGGTTTTTGTGGTTCTCCACTTTGCAAAATATCCTGACAGAAAAAGCTCTGCAAACCTTTCAACTTCTACAACAGATGGATGTATGTGTAAGATAAAGAAACAAAAGAGTTCAAACTAACCTGAAGCTAAAAAAGGGACACACACACACCAAAAAAAGCCAAGAAATTGTCCTTTATCCAGCATACATGTAATTAAGAGTGTTTCACGTTCTTCTAGGAAAGTGGTTTTTTAATCCTTTTTTTGATTCCTATACATTTTTCTATGTGGAAGTACAAAGCAAATATAAGCCTAATAAAGAATAAGTCTGCTTTTCTCAGATACCTGTTTGAAAACTCCTTTGAAACAGTATGCAGAAAAACAGAACAATGCTACACTTCAAGATTAGGAACCAGGTAACTAAAATGGAAAGCTACTCTCATAGACATTCCTCAGTATAACAACTGTGCCAAGCCATTAACTGTGGGAGTTGTACACATTACCAATACCGTCCATTAAAATACTTTCAGAGCATACACAAGCTATGGACTTACACAAAACAGATGAACCAAAATCTTC
Organism: Dromococcyx pavoninus; assembly: GCA_033558185.1. Taxonomy (NCBI): domain Eukaryota; kingdom Metazoa; phylum Chordata; class Aves; order Cuculiformes; family Neomorphidae; genus Dromococcyx; species Dromococcyx pavoninus. The sequence continues at coordinate 662,297 of JAUMJL010001123.1, read as the reverse complement.
AATAAATCTTAATAAAAAGAGTAAACAAGGACAGAAAGTGAAATGAGTGTACATTCAAAAGGCAATAAATTTTAATAACCTTATTAAAGCAAGGTTCTAAAATTTTCAAGTACTGTAAGGACAAACAGTGTAATAAGCTTCAAAATAGAGATTTGACAACAACATAAGATCAAGCTTTGCAACTCAAAAGATTTCTTCCAATCCTACCTGATATACATATTTACTAAAAGAATATCGATTGCCTTTTGAAAAAAAAAGCCACCAACAAATAGGTGAAATTTAGCTAAATAATAGGCTCTTGAAGCAGCTCACATTTTCTTACTGAAAGCTCACCTTAGGAAATGAATTCAAGAACTCATTAAAGTCCTTAGCAAGAAGTATCTCATTTTTACATGCTTCATTCTTGTGCCCTCAGGTCAAAGATATGCCTTTTTCTGTTTAAACTAGGAGTTATGCTCCTATAGAAACAATATTAATACTGTTGTGCAAATCACCAGATTTTGTTTGGCAGTAGTTAAGAATTTAGAAAGTGTTATTTGTCTTGTCTACCATTAATTTCATTAAAGGTACCAATGTTTCCTTGACTTTATCCTTGCATTTCATCTTCTCCTACCTCCAACCTTCTTGGACTTTCTCCTCATCCTTTTACTATTCCACCCACTCAATCAGCTTTGCTCATTGGAAGCAATACTGGTGTTCCAAGAGACTGAAATATAGAGTTCCTGCTTCTACTAGTGCTGAACCGTACTTCATAACAATCTTTGTTTACACCTCCCAGTCAGCAGCACAGCTCTGGATTAGAGCCAAAACTAACCAAGCACAAGTTGTTGTTTTTTTTTTTATTTTGTGCTTGACTCTCACCTAATCTCTGATGCTAGAATGCCTCACAAGTGAAGTACATCTCATCAGTGAAGAAACACTGCTCTAATGAGAAAACTCTGAAATTTAGAGCTTTATACATTAAAATCCAAGATAGAAACAATGCCTAAATCTATATATGTCCAATGCTTCACATCTGCAATAGGAACAGGAAGAGAGTTGCTTAGAGTATGATCCATATACACATCAAACCCAATAGTGTGATATAAAAGAACTGCAGGTAAAACTAAGAAAATAAATAAGTGTGCTTGACCAACCTTATATCCTTCTATGGCCAGGTGACCTGCTTAGTGGATGAGGGAAAGGCTGTGGATGTTTTCAGCCTTCACTTTAGTATAGCTTTGACACCATTTCCTACAGCATTCTCATGGAGAAAGTGGCTGCTCGTGGCTTAGACGGACATACTCTTTGCTAGATAAAAAACTGGCTGATTTGTTTGCAGATGACAGCAAATTGGGTGGGAGTGTCAATCTGCTTGAAGGTAGAAAGGCTCTAAAGAGGGACCTGGACAGGCTGGATAGATGGGCTGAAGTCAGTTGTATGAGGTTCAACAAGGCCAAGTGCCAGGTCCTGTACTTGGGCCACAACAACCCCATGCAACGCTAAAGGCTTGGGGAAGAGTGGCTGGAGAGCTCTCTGGCAGAAAGGACCTGGGTGTGTGGGTTGACAGTCAGCTGAACAAAACCCAGCAGTGTGCCCAGGTGGCCAAGAAGGCCAACAACATCCTGGCTTGTATCAGAAATGGTGTGGCCAGCAGGACAAGGGAAGTGATTGTGCCCCTGTACTCGGCATTGGTGAGGCCGCACCTCAAATCCTGTCTTCAGTTTTGGGCCCCTCACTACAAGGAAGATATTGAGGTGCTGGAGTGTGCCCAGAGAAGGGCAACAGAGCTGGTGAATGATCTGAAGCACAGGTCTTATGAGGAGCATCTGAGGGAACTGGGGTTGCTTAGTCTGGAGAAAAAGAGGGTCAGGGGAGACCTCATCTCTCTCTACAACTACTTGAAAGGAGGCTGTAGCGATGTGGATGTTGATCTCTTCTCCCAAGTAACAAGCGATAGGACAAGAGGAAATGGCCTAAAGTTGCACCAGGGGAGATTTAGACTGGATATTAGGAAAAATTTCTTCAGTGAAGGGGCTCTCAGGCACTGGAATGGGCTTCCCAGAGAAGTGCTTGAGTCACCATCCCTGGAGGGATTTAAAAATATGTAGATGTAGTGCTTAGGGACACAGTTCAGTAATGGTCTTGGCAGTGTCAGGTTAATGGTTGGACTTGGTGATATTAAAGGTCTTTTCCAACCTAAATGATTCTACGTTTCTATGCATATAGAATAAGATGATTACTACACTGGCCATTTGTTACATTCTGCTTTTGGAAAACTAAAGGAATTTCTGTAGAATCCCTTAGACTGCCAAACAGTAGAAAGAATAACAAAAAAAAAAAAATCTCTCTCCCCAGATGCTCAGGAAGTACAGAAATCTTTGGAAGAAGAAAGGGTGTCAAAATCTGGCTGTAGTTTGAAGACTAAAATGCAAGCCATTCCTTAATCTTCTGGAGTAAGCAAATATTCAAGCTTCTATATTACTAAATCTCCAATGTTACTTATTCTACTAACAAATGGATTTACGGAAAAGGAATCATTTGATTTATGATTCCTCTTAAATTGCACCAAACATATTCACAGTATCACAAGGTTGGAAAAGACCTCTGAGACTAGATAGTCCAACCTATGACCCAACACTAGCACCCACTCGTCATTTAAACCATGGCACTAAGTGCCTCATCCAATCTGTTTTTAAACACCTCCAGGGACGATGACTCCACCTCCTCCCTGGGCAGCGCATTCCAATGGCCAATCACCCTTTCAGTGAAAAAATTTTTCCTAATATCAAGCCTAAACCTCCCCTGACGAAGCTTGAGACTGTGTCCTCTTGTTCTGTCACTGGTCGCCTGAGAGAAGAGACCAACCCCTGCCTGCCTACAGCCTCCTTTTAGGTAGTTATAGAGAGCAATAAGGTCTCCCCTGAGCCTCCTCTTCTCCAGGCTAAACAACCCCAGCTCCCTCAGTCGCTCTTCATAGGGCTTGTGCTCCAGCCCCTTCACCATCTTCGTTGCTCTCCTCTGGACACACTCCAGCATCTCAACATCTCTCTTAAACTGAGTGGCCCAGAACTGGACACAGTACTCAAGGTATTCATATAATACTATCTACAAAATAACCAAACAAAACTCAATAAGTAAGCCACAGACAGAATATCCTTTTGGGGGGATACTACATATAGGGAAACTTGTATATACACATGAATTAACTTCATAGAAAGAACAAAGAGGTAGACTTTTTTATTATTTATTTATAGAGAAATTGCTTATACAAACTACACAGAATCACCATAGATTCCCAATCTAATTAAAAAATGTAGCTAAATCTAAATGCATCGTTAACTTCAGTTTCTGGAAACTATCCCAGCAAAATAAAGCAATGTACTCTGCATGGGGAAGTTCATAAAAGAAACAGTTTCCAAATATACATAAGTAGGTATTAACAAGAGAAAATCAAATATCCACTCCTGCTGAGCCAATGACAGTATTCCTTAACAGCAAACTGAGATTTTAAATATTTCCATATAGTTACATACTCAACTTCTTTACATACAACAGCTGGTGGCCAGGTTTTTTTACGATGGTCAATGGCTCAATGCCCAGATGAAGATCAGTGACGAGCGGTATTCCTCAGGGGTCTGTTCTGGGACCAGTGCTGTTTAATATCTTCATTAAGGACATAGACCAGGGGTGTCAAACTCACAGCTCCTGCCGTTCTCCTGCTCCTGCAGTGTAACGCGTGTCACACGCTGCGCACATGACCAGCGCTGACAGGAGCATAGGGGAAGGAGCTCGGCACTGCCACCGGGTAGAAACAAGGTGCCGGGCTGGATAAAACAAGGTGGAGGGTCGGATTTGGCCCACGGGCCGTGAGTTTGAGACCCCTGCCATAGATGATAGGATCAAGTGCACCCTCAGTAAGTTTGCGGATGATACCAAGCTGAGTGGTGAGGTTGACACCCCTGAGGGATGTGATGCCAGCCAGAGGGACCTGGACAAGCTGGAGAAGCGAGTCAGTGTGAACCTCTTGAGGTTCAATAAGGCCAAATGCAGGGTCCTGCAACTGGGTCGGGGCAATCCTCAGTATTGATACAGGCTGGAGGATGAAGGGATTGACAGCAGCCTTGAGGAGAAGGACCTGGGGGTCCTGGTGGATGAGAAACTCAACATGAGTCGGCAATGTGCGCTTGCAGCCCAAAAGGTCAACCATATCCTGGGCTGCATCAGAAATGTAACCAGCAGGTTGAGGGAGGTGATTCTGCCCCTCTACTCTGCTCTCGTGAGACCACACCTGGAGTACTGTGTCCAGCTCTGGAGTCCTCAGCACAGGAAAGACCTGTGGAGCAGGTCCAGAGGAAGGCCACCAAAATGATCAAAGGCCTGTAATACCTCCCCTATGAAGAGAGGCTGTGAGAATTGGGGTTGTTCAGCTTGGCAAAGAGAAGGCTCCCAGGCAGACCTTATTGCAATCTTCCAGTACCTTAAAGGGGGCTGATAAGAAAGACGGGGAAAAACTTTTTAGCAGGGTCTGTAGCAAAAGGACAAGGAGTAATGGTTTTAAACTAAGGGAGAGTAGATTTAGACTGGATATAAGGAAGAATTTTTTTTCCCTGAGGGTGGTGAAACACTGACACAAGTTGCCCAGAGAGGCAGTACACGCCCCATCCCTGGAAACATTCAAGGTTGGGTTGGATGGGGCTCTGAGCAACCTCATTTAGTTGAAAGTGTCCCTGCTCACTCCAGGAGAGTTGGACTGGATGACCTTCATGGTCCCTTCCAATCCAAACCATCCTATGATTCTATGAATTACATATAGCTAAAATATCTTAACTTTAACATACATATTCCTACTTGAGGAAATTTTATACTTATATAAACTCAAATCCCACTTAAGGATAAACAAGTATTACAATTTCAGCATTAACAAAATGAAAAAAAAACCTTTAATAAAAAATTGTTTCTATGTGAAATTGGTTCCAAGAAGCTGTTGAAAATACAAAGTTGAACACTGAGATGAGAGTGACTTTTTTAGAACCCAATCATTGCAAGAATCAGACTTCCAATTTATCATAACACTGAATGGGTACAGAGTGCCCTATTAAGCTGGCTACACCTTTCCTTAAATGTTACCACAGCTTACAAGTTTATTTAGCCACATTGCTTTCTATACATAAATGATTAATAGAAAGATAAATATTTAAATATTTTGTGATGTGTACCTTTTAAAGTTAAGGAACACTGTCAGCTACCTCAGAAAGAATTCTTAGGAGAAGCTTCTTCATACCTTACTAAATGAGTTGACTTCCACTTCTGTTGTTTCTTTTTAATTGTGGAGATGACTAATGTATGATAAAAAAGGTAAGATAAAGTCTTGAGATTCTACAGAAGAAATTAGGAGGAAAGGTGTCTATAAAAAAAATAATAAAATACCCTGTTCATCCACCTCAGCTTTTCTTGTACTTTTCCTCAAAGCCTTTGCTGACAGAATCTTAGACTACTTCAAGTAACAAGTTTCAGTAAGCAGGTCCTCTAATAATTGTCCTCAACTATAAACATTATATTTATAAATATACAAAACATAATTTAAAATAGACTTATGCAAAAAAAAAATCACTTTTTTTCTGTTCCAGAGTGATCAAGCTGATGTTTTACATAGAAAATAAAAAAAATAAGATTCCTGGAAAGTATATAAAGCAGTACAACAAAGCTGTCAAGAACCAGTAAAATTTTATTGGTGCCAAAACCCACAGAATTCTGTGTTTGTGTTGCATAGAAGTATCACAAGAAAACAAATGTTGAAATAAGATGCCTTCTCCATTTTCTTACTGTGCCCACCAGCGAGATAAATACCAAGGGGGGTTTTGGGTGATTGTTTATTTTTGGGAATGGAGGGGTGTTTGGTTTTGGGGTTTTTTGTTGTTGTCTTGTTGGGGGGAGGGGCGTTTTGGGGTGGTGTTGTTTGTTTGGTTTTGTTTGTTTGTTTTAAAAGGGAAAAGGAAGATATGGGGGGAACAGGAAAACCACTGCAGGAATCATAAGAATTTATGGCTGAAACAACACATGTGGTCCTATGTTGAAGAAATCTATGCCCCCTAACAGCAAAATTAGTGTTCGTCCTCTCCAGCCACACACACACACACAAAAAAAAAGGTTGGAAAAAGACCTTTAAGATCACTGAGTCCAAAAGGAAAACAAAAGGTGAAAAAATAAATATGGCATGACAGTATATTTCTCAATAGGGTAGGCAGTAGGTGAACTGCATAAGTCCCATGTTGAAGTTCTGGAAGACAACATAAAACAACATAAAAAATTGATAAAGTACAGGTTAAGAGTCTCTATTCACTGTTTAGATGAAATAACCTTTAAGTGGCGGCAACATAAGGTTGAAATAAAATTTTGTTCTGCTGTTTATAACCATTCTTTTAAAACAGCATTTCTGACACCATTTATTCAGACAGAAGTAAAAACAGATTTATATACAATTCTATTCTATAAGTACACAAATTAAAAGATCTAGACAAATCAGCAAAATACCTAGCAACTTAAAAAAAATAAGGTGTTTCTCTTTGTCTTCCCTCTATAATTCAAGAACAGTAAAAGACACTTGTTAACTGAAGACAAAAACTGTGAAACAGAACAGAAACCTCATACACTAAAATCAAGTTACATCACAGCTACAGCTAGAATTAGCCTAATGTGCAAGATTGGGGGGGGGAGGGGGGAAGAAGAAAGAGTTTAACCACCCTGATATCTGCTGGAGGAACAACACAGCAAGACATAAGCAATCCAGGAGGTTCCTGGAGAGCAACAATTCCTTCCTGACATGGGTAATAGAGGAACCAACAAGGAGAGGGGGCTCTGCTGGACCTCATACCCACAAATAAGAAAAGGTTCATTGGGGATGTGAAGGTCAGTGGCAGCCTTTGCTGCAGCAACCATGAGATGACGGAGTTCAGAGGGACAAAATGCAAGATCACAACACCAGATTTCAGGAGAGCAGTCTTGGACTCTCCAGGGATCTGCTTGGAAGAGTTCCATGGGATAAGGTCCTGGAGGGAAGAGAAGCCCAAGAAAGCTGGTTAATATTCAAGGATCACCTCCACCAAAGGCAACAAGAAGGGCTTCTGTAAGTACACGTGACAAAAGGAAGACTAGGGAAAATGTGGGCCCACTGCTGAATGTGGCAGGGAAAGCTGGAGACACAGGACATGGAAAAAGGCTGAGGTATGGAATGTCTTCTTTGCCTCAGTCTTTACTGGTAAGGCTGACATTCAAGAATCCCAGGTCCCAGAGACCAGGAGGAAAGACCACAGCAAGGAAGATATAATCTTGGTGGAAGAGAATCAGGTCAGGGAATACTTAAGCAAACTGGATGTACATAAGGTCATAGGCCCTGATTGGGATGTGCCCGCAAGCACCGAGGGAGCTGGCTGATGCTATCACAAGGTCACTCTCAATAATATTTGAATGATCATGGTGATTGGGAGAGGTGCCCAAAGACTGGAACAAAGCAAATGTCACTCCTAGTTTCAAGAAAGAGGAACAAGGGAACTACAGGCCAGTCAGTCTCATCTCGATCTGTAGAGAAGGTGATGGAACAGCTAAACCTGGAAACCATTTCCAGGCATATGAAGGACAAGAAAATCACCAGAAATAGTCAGCAGGGCTTCACCAAGGGAAAGTCTTGCTTGACCAACCAGATAACCTTCTATGACGAAATGGCTGCCTTGGTAGATGAAGGGAGAGCAGTGGATATTGTCTACCTGGACTTCAGGAAGGCCTTTGATCCTGTCTCCCATAAGATCCTCATAGAGAAGCTGTTAATGTACAGGCAGGATGAGCAGACAGTGAGGTGGACTGAAAACTGGCTGAATGGCTGGGCCCAGAGGGTGGTGATCAGTAGCAGCACAAAGTCCAGTTGGAGGCCAGTCACTAGCAGTGTACCCCAGGGGTCAATACTGGGTCCAGTCCTGTTCAACATCTTCATTAATGATCTGGATGATGGGGCAGTTCAGTTTGCTGATGACACAAAACTGGGAGAAGTGGCTGATACACCAGGGGGTCATGCTGCCATCCAGAGGGACCTCCACAGGCTGGAGAACTGGGCTGATGGGAAACTCATGCAGGTGAACAGGGCTTTAAACTAAAGTTGCCAGAGGAGGGGAACTTCAATCCATCCCAGTTCTATGCCAGCAATAGATGCTCAGAACCTGGAGTAAGAACACAAGTCAGCAAGAGAGTACCTGAAGAGAAACACAAAGGATCTCCAGTCAGTCAGCTTCATCGGGGGCCCAACTCAAGTGCTTCTATGCAAACACATGTAGTATGGGCAACAAACAAGAGGAGCTGGAGACGTGCACACGTCTGCAGGGCTATGATCTTATTGGCATCACAGAGACATGGTGAGATGTATCCTATGATTGGAGTGTTGGAATAGAGGGATACGGGCTCTTTAGGAAGGACAGGCAAGGGAAACAAGGAGGGGGTGTTGCCCTCTATATCAATGAGCAGCCTATTGGTCAGGACTAAAGGGAGGGCAGGGTCAAGTGACATTATAGTGGTGGTCTGCTACAGGCCCTCTATAGACACATAGGCACAGCCTCACATTCACAAGCCCTGATCCTTCAACCACCCCAATATCTGTTGGAGGGACAACATAGCAGGGTCCAAGCAACCCAGAGGTTCCTGGTATGTGTTGATGACAACTTGTTCTCCAAGTGACAGAAGAGCCAAGGAGGAGAGGTGCTATGCTGGACCTTGTTCTCACCAACAAGCAAGGGCTGCTGGGTAATGTGAAGCTCAAGGGAAGCCTTGGCTGCAGTGACCACGAAATGGTGGAGTTCAAGATCCTTAGGGCAGCAAGGAGGGCAAGGAGAAAGTTCACTGCCCTGGACTTTAGGAGAGCAGACTTTGGCCTCTTCAGGGATCTGCTTGGTAGGGTACCATGAGATAAAGACCTGGAGGACACAGGGGCCCAAAAAAGCTGGTTAATATTCAAGGATCAACCCGCCCCCCGCCCAAACTCCGGACTGATGCATCCCAACAATGATATAGTAGAATTTTACAATTAAGCAATAGGCATAGTTGATAGCAGAGGAATGCATAAAGGCTTAATGGCAGGAAGGGAGAAGGGGGCAGAGGAATGCATAAGGAGATAACAAGAGGCAAACTTGGAGAGACATTGTGCAAGCTCAACAAAGATAAGGAGGACACTCTTCATTTCAACCAGTTTCAGCTGATCTTGTGATTACAACTCAGCATTTTAGTCAAGAGGCGAAAAAGGCAAGATTGCAAAGGACCACTGACTTCATCCTGGAGACCTTCGATGACCACCACTAGGAGTCAGTACAAGTGCGCGAATGGGAGGAGAAATATGTTAATGATTTCTCAGAAATCTAATGAATATGTACCAATGTATGCTTTAAATAACGCCTTTGTTAAGGGATCGGTACGCAGGGCTTTTGGAATTATCGAACTTGTGTCCGACATCATAAATAAACATACCTACCCTAATACTTATCTAAGTATTGGAGTTTGTTTTCTGCACGTCAACAAAGAGGAAGTCAGGCAAAACTGCCAGGAGGCCTGCACGAATGAACAAGGAGCTCCTGTGTAGAAGAAAGGGAGAAGAGCAGGCTGCTGAAATAAGCAGAAGGGTATGAAAAAATGCTGAAGCAAAAAGGATCTGAGTGCATGGGAATACTGATAGTGTATTGCTACCTAGAGCATGAGAAGCAGGGGCAGAGAACTCCTGAGAACAGCTGCCTTATCAAGGTGATAACCATAGAAGGACGAGTGTCTGGTAAAAGATTTATAAAGTACTGCTTGTAGAATAAGCATTTGGCTCACTTGCACTGCTTGAGAAATAAACTCTGTATCGCTTGCACCACAAGTTGAGTCCGTGCCTCATATGTCACAAATGGCGTCCTCAAACAGGGACTTTCAGAGGAGGCTAAAAAGAGCCCAAACCGGTGGCATAGTCCAACTGAACCAGGAACTGGCTGGCAACTGCAGATCAAGGACAAAGTGCACCCATCACCTGAAAACAGGCGAGCAGCTGGGAACTATGGGAGGGAAGCCATCCCAAGAACAAAGACAAAGCCTTGATGTTCTTAAAAAGCTGCTACAGACACAGAACACACAATTAGTGACTTTATTAGAATGGACTCGTGATAATCACCCACAATTTCCTGACTCTGGAACTTTTCAAATTGGCACTTGGAAGGAGGTGGGAGAGCACTTACAGAAGACTATCAATGCGGGGGATAGCCAAGCCCCCAAACATTTGGCTACTTGGGGACAAATCATGATAACTATTAAAAAGGCTCTGGGTTATCATTGGACCAGAGGGACAGATAGACCAGGCTGCCGATTCCGTGTACACTATGGGGCCAAGATGTTCTTTCACAGTTCAGAACTACAATTTGTATTGCAGAACCACAACAAATGCAACAGCGACATCTTGAGCAGGGACCATTTAACAGCTGCTCCAGACCCAGCAGCAACCATCTTCAAACTCACTTGGTTGACACAACAACCTGTGTGGGTCATCCAGTGGCCCCTACGTTGAGAATCGCTAGAACAATTTCACAAACTAATAGAGGAACAGTTAGCTGCCGGCCACATCATACCCTCCACAAGTCCATGGAACATTCCTGTCTTTTGTATTCCAAAAAAGAGTGAACAATGGTGTTTATTACACGACTTTAGGGCAGTTAATGCTGTCATTGAGCCTATGGGAGCTCTTCAACTGGGGCTCCCCTCATCATCAATGCTGCCAGCCAATTGGTCTTTAACAACAATTGATTTAAAGGACTGGTTTTTTCACTATATTTTTACATCCTGAAGACGCATCACATTTTGCCTTTTCTATTCCATCATTAAACCAACAAGCACCCATGCAGCAATACCACTAGATGGTTTTACCACAAGGAATGCGCAATAACCCGATGATCTGTCAAACTGTTGTTGATGCTGCACTTCACCCAGTAAGAGTCCAGAATAGAGATGCCATCATTTATCATTACATGGACGATATTTTAATTGCTGCACCATTTGACAACAACTTGGAAAAGGTTGTTGAAGAAGTTTACAAGACTGTCAAATGAGCTGGCCTGCACATCACACCGGGGAAGGTTCCGAAGACCAGCCCGTGGAAATACCTAGGATGAAAGATTACTCAGCAAGAAATTTGTCCACAAACCCTTTGTATAAAACTGAATAATACAGTGACACTTAATGAAATGCAAAAAGTTTTAGGAGCAATTAACTGGCTTCGAACAATTTTGGGACTTACTACTCAAGAATTACATCCATTATTTAACCTTTTAAAGGGAAATCCTGATCTATCATCACTTAGAACTCTTACTGATGAGGCTAAAGAGGTTTTATCTACAGTAGCACAGGTTGTCGAAAATCGCCAAGGATGGCGGCACCTCCTTGCACTACCAATTATGTTAGCAATAACTGCTAATGTCTTTCAGCCTTTTGCAGCTCTCTTCCAATGGGAGGAGAGTGTAAAAGACCCTCTACGAATAATTGAATGGCTTTTTGCCACATTCTCAATCAAAAATGGTGGTTACAATTATTGAAGCTTATGCTCAATTAATACAAAAGGGAAGGGCCCGACTACAGGCTCTTGATAGGATAGATCTATTTGTCATTTTTATTCCTGCAACCAAAGAAAATTTGAATTGGCTTATTGCTGAGAGTCTCAAAATGCAAATTGCTTTGGCCGATTTTCAAGGCCAAATATCCATTCATTACCCAGAACATCGAATTTGGGTCAAAATCACTAAATTGCCCTTGTATACTAAATTACGCTGTCGGCCAACCCCTGTACAAGGCATTACAGTCTTTACAGATGGGTCTGGCAAATCAAGAAAAGCTGCCATGGTATGGAAACCATCACCAGAGGCAGAATGGCAACGTGACGTAAAAATTGTTTTGCAAGGTTCAACACAAGTAACTGAATTTGTTGCAGTGAATATGGCCTTGTTAAAATTTAAAGCTGAACCTGTTAATCTTGTCACTGATTCACTTTATGTAGCTGGGATAATAGCAAGGCTTGATTATTCAATGATTAAGGACGTGGAGAACGCCTTCTTGATGGCTGAGCTTTGGATGCTTTGGTCCTTAATAGATCAAAGGAAGCATGATTTTTATATTATGCATGTTAGATTTCACACTGATTTGCCTGGTCCTATAATGGAAGGAAACCAATTCGCAGACTTCTACACCATGCCTGCAGTGGTTCCTAACAGATTTGAGCAAGCCAAATTGTCACATTCCTTTTACCATCAAAATGCCAGAGCACTTAAACAGCACTTTCAGCTAACCATGACTCAGGCACGTAGTATTCTCGCAGCCTGTCCTGATTTTCAACTCCTAGCCCCGTTGCCTGCCAAAGAAGGAGTTAACCCACGTGGTATTAAAAGTAATGATTTGTGGCAAACAGATGTCACGTATTTTGGAGAATTTGGCAAAATGAAATATGTACACGTAACAGTAGATATCTTTTCTGGATATCCTTCCCCTCTGCTCAGCACTGGTGTGGCCACACCTGGAGTCCTGTGTGGAGTCCTCTCATACCAGCTTCCCGGTATGAGAGGCCTAGGCATACTGGAGAGAGTCCAGGAAAGGGCCACAAAGATGATGAAGGGACTGGAGCATCTCTCCTATGAGGAAAGGCTGAGAGAGCTGGGACTGTTTAGCATGGAGAAGGTTCAGGGAGGGGAAATCTCATCAACATATATAAATACACGAAGGGAAGGTGCAAAGATGACAGAGCCAGGCTCTTTTCAGTCATGCCCAGTGGCAGGACAATGGGCACAAAGTGAAACACAGGAAGTTCCATCTGAACATAAGGAAACACTTTATCTTACTGTGAGGGTGACTGAGCACTGGACACAGGTTACCCAGAGAGGTTGTGGAGTCCAAATATGCCAACAGTATTTCCCCTCATTTTTCAATGCAACAGAAATTAATTCTTTGGTATAGAGTATGGTCTTCAATAATTATTCTAGAATTATGCACTTTCAGAAAAACATTATTTTCTTATTAGCTACTGAAATAAATATATGCTGTAGAACGCTGGACTTGCTGCCTCTGACACTCATCTGAAGAAGCTATAACTTCTGTCTCAACGTAGTGTGAACATTTTTCACTTTCACTCAAGCCATTATTTAATATTTCTCCACCCAGCTCTCCATCTTCAACTGTTTTTTCTAATATGTTGCCTCAACAGATACAGAGAGTGACTATAAGAACACATCTACTGTTGGTAGGATTTTTGTTTTAACAAGACAATATTTTAACAATCTATTTCATCTTTTAAGGTTAATATCTTATAATTTCCATTTCAAATTGATAATCAACATGTAAAGAAACACCATATGAATTGTGTTGGAATATACTGGAGCTGCTTCTGCCATCTTAATGCAACACTAAGATATACCTTGTCAACTTTAAGATTTTTATTCAAATACACAAACAATTGAACTATTTCACATATCACTGGTTTACTACTAAATTAAATATTCATTCATTAATTTTGTAGGCATTTCCGTAACACCATTTCAGACTTCTATCAACCTCTGGCAGTGAGCTTTGCAGATGGGGTAGAGTGAGAGAAAAAGACCAAAACACACACAGAGCTGACCACTAGCATCCTGTGCCTCCCACCCATCATTAAGCTACAGCATAAACACTCTACTTCTGTACCCAAGTGAAAAGGCACACACTGAACAGACAATCATTAAGTCAGTCCCACTCAGGATTGTGGGGCTACACAGTATCGGCGTGCCCCCTGCACACCAAGGACAGAAACAGAACAGAGGTAGGATGTGTAATGATTAATTAAAATGTCCAGATAGTGCTACCACAACTCAACAACTAAAGAGGACAGTCCAAGCAAGGAATTATGAATTCCCCAAGCCCATTGGCTAATCTGTGTCACTCATGCAAAGAAGCAATGCCATACTTCCTGCCACCTTGCCAGATAACCATGGTTATGTACACCTCTGCACTCTTGGATATGAAGTTTAGCCCAGCATTGGTAAATTACTGGATTTGCTGTTGTTTTGACCTGGATAATGGTACCACTGAATTACTGGATGCATTGTCATAACAACACAGATAATCATACTACTGATCTCTATTTATTACTGTACCTATACATAGCACTAGCTTATTTATCCCTAAAGCTACTGGTCTGGCATCTGTTACTGTATCCTGAATCTAAAACTTGGTGGTGCCACCTTAGGCCTTTATAAGGATAAAAGAGAAAAATCCCAAAGTATGACTGGTATTTGAGTATTTTATTAAAAAGAATGTTACATATCGACAAATTTCTCCCTCTGCTAGAAAATTAAAGAAGTCACATTAAAATGTACTCCCATTTTCCTGAGGTACTTGGAAAAGGGAAGAGAAAATTAAGTGTATTAGGTGTTTGTTTATAATATTAAGGTGACAGATCTTTGTTCTGGTAATAAAGCAAGAGTTCAGTTCTATGAAAGCAGATGGTATGACTACAAAGTAAGTATGCTTCCAAAATAAACCATCAGGACTGAAAGGATACAACTTACTATCATTATATGGCTAATTTAAATGACTTAACTGAGAATCATAAAATATTGACTTTATATTAAGAAAGATGCATGAAATAAAAATAATTAGAAGCCTTTTTTTAATTAGCCCACATTTTTAATTCCAAAAAAGACAGGTTATGAAGAAAAAAAAAACAATTAAGTAGATGGAAGTATAAGTTTCTGAAGCAGTTTAAAACCTATTGTACTGCTTAGATGTTTTTATATTAAAGTATCTGCAAGAGCAAATACTTGACTACATAGTTATGCTGATCCTGCAAAGACTTCAGTAAGCCTTTTGTCTTAATAAGGTAAGTAACCTCATCGACCAATACAAAAAATTAGGGCCTTTGCAGTCTTCCCTCAGAACATGCTTCTTTAAGAAATTTTGTAACCCCTTTTATTAAAGTTAACCTTCATGCTACGATATGAGTTACAAGACAATATTCTGAAAGTGAAATCCACTTACAATTATATAATCAAATACAAGACCATTCATCAAGAAATACCCTTCTTCCTAAAAATATTTTAAAAAAAACCCTACTTAGAGAAACATAATAACCAGCTCTAACAGAAAAAGCAGTCTGATCTTGTTTTCAAACAGAAAGTAAGACGACCAGAATTCTGTATCTCTCCGACTTAATATGCAAAAGTGAGAAATAACTTCACCTTTATGTGCTTCAATTTCCATCCTCAGCTTTTATCATAGAATCATTGAAGTTGAAAAAGACCTCTAAGATCATTCAGTCCAATCGTCAGCACAACACTACCATCCCTACTAAACCGCGTCCTGAAGTGTCATGACTGCACATTTTTTTTTTTAACACCTCCAGGGATGGGGACTACATCACTGCCCTGGACAGCTTTTTCCAGTGCTTCAGCAGTCCTTCAGTGAAGGAATTTTTCGTAATATCCAGTCTAAATCTTCCCTGGTGCAACTTTAGGCCATTTCCTCTCATCCTATCACTTGTTACTTGGGAGAAGATACCAACATCCACCTCACTACAGCCTCCTTTCATTCACATAGTTGTAGAGAGCGATGAAGTCTCCCCTCAGCCTCCTCTTCTCCAAATTAAACAATCCCAGTTCCCTCAGATGCTCCTCATAAGACTTTTGCTCCAGCCTCTTCACCAGCTCTGTTGTCCTTCTCTGGACACACTCCAGCACCTCAATGTCTTCCTTGTAGTAAGGGGCCTAAAACTGAACACAATATTCAAGGTGCAGCCTCACCAGCACTGAGTACAGGGGGACGAGCACTTTCCTACTCCTGCTGGTCACACCATTTCTGATACAGGCCAGGATGCTGTTGGCCTTGTTGGCCTTCTTGGCCACCTGGGCACACTGCTGGGTCATGTTCAGATGGCTGTTGATCAACACCTCCAGGGTCCATTCTACTGTGCAGTTTTCCAGCCACTCCTCCCCAAGCCTGTAGCGTTGCATGGGGTTGTGTAGACCGAAGTGCAGGACCTGGCACTGGGCCTTGTTGCATCTCATACAACTGACCTCAGCCCATCAATCCAGCCTGTCAAGGTCCCTCTGCAAAGTCTTCCTGCCCTTGAGTAGATCAACACTCCTGCCCAATTTGGTGTCATCTGCAAACTTACTGAGGGAGCACTCAATCCTCTCTCACCCAGATCATTAATAAAGATATCGAACAGAACTGGCCCCAACATTGAGCCCTGGGGAACACCACTTGTGACCAGCTGCCAAGTGGATTTAACTCCATTCAGTACAAATCTCTGGGCCCGGCCATGCAACCTTTTTTTTCACCCAGAGGAGAGTACATCTGTCTAAGCCATGAGCTGCCAGCTTCTCCAGGAGAATACTGTGGGAGGCAGTGTCAAAGGCTTTACTGAATTCCAGGTAGATAACATCCACAGCCTCTCCCTCAACCACTAGGCAGGTCACATGCTCATAGAAGGAGATCAGGTTGGCCACACAGTGCCTGCTGTTCATGAACCCATGCTGGCTGGGCCTGATCCCTGGTTGTCCTGCACTTGCATGGTGAGTGCATTCAAGATGATCTGCTCCATAATCTTCCCTAGTACCAAGGTCAGGCTGACAGGCCTGTAGTTCCCCGCATCCTCTTTCCAGTCCTTCTTAAAGACGGGCATCACATTGGCAAGCCTCCAGACATCTGGGACCTTCTCTGTTGACCAGGACTGTTGATAAATGATGGAGAGTGGCTTGGGAAGTTCTTCCACCAGCTCCCTCAGCACAGTTCTTCTTGTGGTGCTTGGGGACAGCCTGCTTCTCCACCTTTAAGATTTCTATCTTGAAAAATGTCCAGCCTTCATTGACCCCTTTGCCCTTCAGAACTGTTTCCCGAGGGACTCTCTCAACCAGTGTCCTGAAGAGGCCGAAATCTGCCCCCCAGAAATCCACAGTATTGGTTTTGCTGATCCCCCTCCTTACTTCACCAAGCCCAAGATGGCTTTTGACCAGCTGTGTCAAAAAGTTATCTTCCACACACTCCAGGAACCTCCTAGACTGTTTCCCCTCTGCTGTGCTGTATTTTCAGCAGTTGTCTGGTAATTTCATAGAATCATAAGGTTGGAAAAGACTTCTGAGATCATCAAGTCCAACCGTACCTGTCCCCTTCCTAAACCCTATCCCCAAGAAACTCATCTACCCACCTTTTAAACACCTCCAGGGATGGTGACTCAACCACCTCCCTGGGCAGCCTCTGCGAGTGCCTGACCAACCTTTCAGCAAAAAAAACAGTTTCCTGACATCCAGTCTGAACCTCTCCTTGCACAACTTGCAGCCATTTCCTCTCATCCTGTCCTATGAAACAGCCTTCTAAACAGTTCAAAGTCTGCCCTCTGGAAATCCAAGGTGGCAGTTCTGCTGACCCCCCCTCCTTAATCCTCCAAGAACTGAGAATTCTATCATCTCATGATCACTGTTCCTCAGGCGTCCTCCAACAGTCACCTCTCCAATGAGGCCTTCTCTGTTCACAAACAGCAGATCCAGCAGGGCACCTCCTCTAGTCGGTTCACTCACCAGTTGTGTCAGAAAGTTGTCTTCTATACACTCAATGAACCTACTAGACTGCTTCCTTTCTGCTGTATTTTACTTCCAGCAGACATCTGGAAGGTTGAAATCCCCCACAAGAACAAGGGCTAGAGATCGTGAGACTTCTCCCAGCTGATTGTAGAAGAGGTCATCAGTCTCTTTGTCCTGGCTGGGCAGCCAATAACAGACTCCCACCACTACATCTGGCTCATTACACATTCCACTGATTTTAACCCACAAGCATTCAGCCCTATCATTACTATTATTGAGTTCTATGCAATCAAAACATTCTCTAATATAGAGAGCAACCCCACCACCTCTCTTTCCCAGCCTATCCCACCTGAAGAGTTTGTAGCCACCCATGGCAGCCCTCCAGTTGTATGAATCATCCCACCACGTTTCCGTGATGGCAATTATGTCATAGCTTTCTTCCCTCGCAATGGCTTCCAGCTCCCCTTGTTTGTTGCCCATGCTGCGTGCATTGGTGTAAATGCACTTCAGTTGGGCTGTTATTTCCACATAGTTCCTAAGTGTTTTCTAGCTGTGATTTGCAGTCCACAAACATTCTTTGAATTCTGGCTGCCACCTGGAGCACTATCCCCCACTTCCACTGAGGTGGCAGACCAGGGGCCCTCATTAGTACTTCATCCCTCAGAACCTGAGGTGCCATTCCCAAGCTTCATTCTATCAAGCCCAGTGTTGTTCCCCTCCCCCTTCCAATCCAGTTTAAAGCATTCTTGATTAGCTCTACCATCTTCTTGGAAAGTGTCCTTCTGCCCTTTGGGGACAAGTGTACCCCATCATTTGCCAGCAGGCCTGACGTGTAGGCCAACCCATTGTCGAAGAACCCAAGGTTTTGTTCTTCGCACCAGGTTCGGAACCAGGTAATTAATTCCTGGCTCTTCCCACTCCTTCCCTCACCATTCCCTATGAGAGAAGAGAAAACTACCTGCGCACCCGAACTCTTCACCATTCATCCTAAAGCCTTAAAGTCCTTTTTAATTGCCCTAAGATTTCTAGCTGGCTTTTCATTATTTCCTACCTGAAAGATGAGCAATGGGTAATAATCTGTGGATTTAACAAGATTCGGGAGTTTCCTTGCCACGTCTCTGACAGAGGCCCCAGGCAGGCAGCAGACTTCCCTATGTAATGGGTCTGGTCTGCATATTGGTCCCTCAGTTCCTGTCAGGAGGGAGTCTCCAATGACTACAACCCTCCTCTTCTTTACAGAAGCTGTTTTAATTGACAGCTCTGGGTTTCTTAACCTGGGGAACATCTACAGGCGGTGAGAATTGTCGACAACGGGGGTTGGCTCCACTTGCAGACCATTATACCTATTCTGCAAGGGAACCTGTAGGGCCAAGTTGGAAACAGGGTAGACACGTCGGCTGTGACGAGCAGGAACCCGCTGCCATTCTCCTCCGTGTCCTAAATCGTTCTCCTCAGTTGAGCAGATAGAGGATGGGGAGTTCTCTGTCGCACAAGGCACAAGTTGAAGTCCCCCACAAGAACAAGGGTAGCGATTGTGAGACTTTTGCCAGCTACTTGCAGAATGTTTCATCTACCTCTTCATCCTGGTCAGGTGGCCTATAACAGACTCCCAGCAGGATATCTGTCTTGTTGGCCTTCCCCCTCATCCTTACCCATAAGCACTCAATCTTATCATCACAATCATTGAGCTCTATACAATCAAACCCCTCCCTAACATATAGGGCCACCCTACCACCTCTCCTTCCCTGCCTGTCCCTTCTGAAGGGCTTATAGTCATCCATTGCAGCATTCCAGTCATGAGAGTCATCCCACCATGTTTCTGTGATGGTAACTGTCATAGCTATCCTGCTGCACAAAGGCTTCCAGCTCCTCCTGTTTGTTGCCCATGTTGTGTGTGTTGGTGTAGAGGCACTTGAGCTGGGCTATCGATTTCACTCCCAACTTTGGCCTAATACCCCTAGGCTCATCTCTAGTGAGCCTGGTTCTATCCCCTTCCCACTTTGAACCTACTTTAAAGCCCTCTCAATGAGCCACGTGTTAATCACGAGTTTTCCTGTTCTTTTCAGAGTTCTGGTCAGCATATTGACCCCTCCTCATTCCTCTCAGAAGGGAGTCTCGGATGACAATTTCCCTCTTTTTTTCTTAATAGAGGCAGCTACAATTCGTGGGGCTGACTGACTTGCCCTAGGCAACCTCTTCACCTACCTTCTCATGTGCCTGGCCCTCAAGTTCCAGAGTCCCATACCTGTTGTGTAAGGGCAACTGGGAAGGTGAGGGAGGCCAAGAGGGGAATCGCCTGTCACCCCAAGCAGGGACCTTTTTCCATTTCCCTCCACCTTATGTAACTCACTCAGTTACATGAGCTCTATATAACATTATCTGATTTTTTTATTTCACAAAATATAAACATAGAACTGCTCTGCCAGTGCAAGATTCTCCATATGACTAGCACTGTAGGAATCTATATTAACCTAATGAAAGAATAAATATAATAAATTACCTCTTCTCTCTAAACGTAACCTAATTAAAAACTCCTGTGACACTTCCACAGGAGTTTTATACACACTTTCCACTTAGAAAAGATGGGGACCCGACACCACGCTCTCCACTACGGCGCCTCCCCTCCCCGCGGGGGAGGCACCCAGGAGGGCACGGAAGCGCTGCTACTCACTGGTTTGTTGGGGGAGCGTTGAGTGGGATGGCCACCTCTTCCTCTTCATACTCCGGCCCATCCAACGAGTCGCCTTCGTCTACGGTCCCCAGCCCCCCTGCCAACGAAGGTGGCTGTGGCGGCAGCAGAGGAAAGGCGACAGTACTGGGTTCGGGATGGGGCAGCACGTCTCCGGGCATCTCTGGCCCTTGGCCCTGGCCAGTTGCTGTCACGGCGCCACCGCCTCCATACACCAGAGGGGCAGGCCCCGAGCCTAGCACCAAGAGCCCCAGCGCCGAGCACAAAGCTGGACCGCCGGCGCCCGGGCTGTCCCCACCAGAGTCCAGAATGAAGATGCCCTGCGGCCCCAGCTCCTTGCTCTGGCATAAGCTAGGGTAGCGTTCTGACGCAGCTCCGCCAACGGCCCCCCCCATCCCGACGGAGGTAATAGAGCTGCTCTCCTCAGCTCCGGCCTCGGCCGCCATAATGTTGGGCCTCGCCCCTCCTACGTTCCCCCTCCCCCTCGTCCGCCGCAGGAGGTGGCGACGACTTCCCTCTCCTCGCGCTTCCGCTTGGAGGGACCAGAGTAGGGACAAGGGAAAGATTTCTCCAGCAGAGACGGGCTCCGAACAATAGACGTCTGGGCGCCTAAAGCAAGTCCATAAGGCCCCAGCACTGCTGCCTTATCCTGCGACCGCGAGGGGAAGAACTACAGAGATGCGGCTCCACACTCTCACCCTTCTTCTCCGAGAGCCAGCGATGGCGCGCGACTGCATGGGCGGGGCAAAGAAGAAAAGAGAGAGGGAGCTAGCTAGCGACAGAGAAAAGATCAGATTGGTGAGTTGCACCTGCACGTTTAATGGCTCATCTCAGTCTCAATCTCATCGCGAGATAGCCGGTAGAGAAGAGGGGGGCAGGCTTCCTGTTCCCTCTGCTGGAAAAGTGTAAAATTTTCTCAGTCTGAATAGATGGACCTGTAAAAGAAATCACTTTAGGCCTGCCGACACTGTCCGATTTGGAAAGGTCACACTTTAAGGGCGATTTAGAAATTTTGCAAATTCGAACTAAGAGAGATATGTGATGACATTGAGGACATCGATGACACTTGGCAAGAACCCTCAAGTGGTGTTAAAGTAAGTTGGGCATTAGAATCTTTTTGCTCAAATGGCCGCATATCGTAACAGGGAAATGATTTATAACTTAATTGGACAGACTGAAAGATTGGCAAGAGTAACTAAAAAGGGATTTAGAGACTTAAACTTGCAATTACAAGCAACAACGAAAATGACTTTGCAGAACAGAATGGCATTGGATATATCACTATTAAAAGAGCATGGTGTTTGTGGATATCTCAAAGATCGCATTGATCACTGCTGTGTACATATACCAAATGTCACTGCAGATACAGAATATGACATTTCACAACTTGAAAAATTGAGAAGGAGGCTGAAAAAGAAAAGGAAGAGATCAGTCATAACTGGGTTGGAGCATTGTAACAGTGTGTACTCTTTTACCGGTATTCCTCGTGATCTACTTGGTGTATTTATGTATCCGAAGGGAGACCACTCGTAGTAGCAATTGGATTCATAAAATTATTGGAGCAGTCACACGAGAATACCCACAACACCCAACATCCCCACCGACATACCAAGAAGCAACCGTGTGAGTGAAAATACTTGCAGAAAATGAAGTATTTTCAAAGGGGGGAAATGTTGGAAAAGTGTAAGATTTTATCAGTCTCTTATATTAGTCTGATATTAAATTAGGTAGAAACAGAAATATAATGGTTTTAAATTTGATTACTTTGGGTTAAGTGTGTTAGTGATTGTTAGAAGTAGCGGTTATTTAGGCAAAAAGTTTTTCTTTCCTTATAAGAAGTGTGAAGTAGCTGAAACTTATCCAAGCTAAGCCTGCACCTGCAGTTGAGATAAAGGCTGAGCCTGCAGTTGACCTTGCATACCAGAGTTAACTAAGTGAAATAGAAAGAAGCTGGCGCTGAAAAGACTGATATTATAATTAGCCAATGAAGTAATCTATACATGCATATGTATTAGTTGTAACCTGTTGAATATACATTAGATTATGTAACATGTAGGGAATAAAATGTGGTTGCGCTGTAACGGTCTTTGAGCCAGATTTGGGTGCGTGCCCCTGGTTCCCGGGGCCTCGAAATAAAGCACCACATATAACCTCCCCCGAGTGGTTATGTGTTTGTCTTTCCGCTAACACCTCCTGAAGGATGTAAGGAACACAGAGACAGAGGAGAAGAATAAGGTCCCCCATTATCCCAGCAAAATAACGCCACAACAACCAAACAGGAAAAGGCAGATTTCCCCAGATCATGCCAAAATGTATTCCTCTCCTGAATTACGGCATCAAAGTTAAGAACAACTGTGCGAGCCTCTTGCACTACCAAAGCGTGAAGAGATCATTCTAGTGTGAGAAAAATAAAATAAAAGGACGAATTTTCTTAGAGGTATACTGCTGCCTACAGGGAAAACAGGTCTAGTGAAGCAGGAGATACACTAGCGCAGATGCTCTAAGTGTGAGGGAAGGGCAGGCATGCTCGGCCGGGTGGCTGGGGAGAGGGGAGCAGAATCCGGGTGGGGGTGGCAGGGAATCGAGAGGAAATCAGTTTTCATGCCCAACCACAGTATGCACGGTGATGAAGGTCTAGCTGGCTACTCACGTGCTTATTCAGCAGATGGTGTGCTTTGAGCCACAAATGGGACCTTCCCGGTGGGTTAGTTTCTGGATAAAATTGGGTGGCATTCTGACAGGATTAGTCAGGGGTAGCTTTTGGTGATGCTCTGGTACTTGGATCCAGACTTTCTGAGCACACTGGAAGTTGTTGTGCTTGTACAGTGGTTTGAAAATACTACATAAGAGCCTAGATAAAAAAAAAAAAAGAATGATTCAAAAGATCTAGCATTAATTTAATTCACCACTTCTGGGCCTGACTGTCTTCACACAGGATGACAACACTGCTTGCCTAGATGAGTTTTTATATATGGGGTCCAACACAAAAAAAATTGAGACTAACCCTATAGCTCAAGAACCAAGAATAAGAGGAGAGAGACAAAGAGATGGTTATAGAACATGTTCTAACCTGTCACAGTGAGACAAGGCTCAGCTCGATTGCTTCACTCAGTATGAGTGGACACGTGTTCAAATACAGGTCAGAAAATGTTGGTGTGCAAGAGTGAACAGCAAGTTAACATCAAGTTTCTTGTGAAACTGAAGAAATCCATGATGGAGACATTTCAGTTATTGACTGAGGCTTTCGGTGAAGAGTGCATGCATTTGTGAATGGCACACATGATTTTCGGAAGGCAGAGAAAGTGTGAAAGATTACGATTGCTCAGGCTGCCAATGCACAGCAGTTACGGATGACAACATCGAAAAAGTGCAAGATGTGATTCCAAAGGACAGAAGGTTAGGTATTTGAGCAGTAGCTGCGAAAGTTCATTAGGACTGGGAAAGTGTTCAACACATTCTAATGGAAGAATTGAACATAAAAAAGGTTTATGTAAAAATGGTTCCAAAAATGGTGTCAGATGAACAAAAAGAACATCGTGAGGAATTGTGTTTAGACCTTTTCCAATGCATTGAGAATGAACCAGATTTGTTGAATTTGGTTATTACTTGTGATGAAACTTGGATATTTATGTATGATCTGGAAACCAAGTGGCAATCAGTGCAATGAAGTCAGCAACATCTCCAAGACCAAAAAAAGCACGCATGAGTCGTTCAGATTCAAGGCCATGTTGATGTATTGTGGTATTGTGATGGCAGAGTGAATTCCCAGCAGCCAGATGGTAAATCAGCAGTATTACATTGAAGTCTTGACGAAATTGCGCGAACACGAGAAGGAAACAACCAGAATTGTGGAGAAATGGGTGTATTTTGCACAAGACAATACACCAGCCCACAATACTTTGTCTGTGAAGCAGTTTTTAGCTAATAGCAACAACCCACCCTACTTGCCAGATTTGGCTCCCTGCGATTTCTACCTCTTCCCAAAGATCAATTCGTTCAAGGAACCCATTTTTTGTTGGTATATGTGAAAGCAAAGCTAACAGAGATCCTCCACAGCCTTTCACAAAATTATCTATGGAATTGCTTTGAACGTTGGCAGCATCATATGCAGCTGTGTGTCAGCTCAGAAGGGAACTGTTTTTAAGGTGATTGTAGTTGAATTTCTTAATTTGTTAAGTAAAAAGAGTTACAGGCACAGTCTTGGTTTTTTTGTGTTGGACCTCATAGTGTGGTGAGTTGAACTTGTCTGGCTGCCAGGTTCCCACCAAGCTGCTCTATCACTTCTCCATCAATAAAAAACCTTTTGGGTCAAGATAAGTACAGGGAGATCACTCAGCAGTTACTGTCATGGGCATAACAGACTTGACATGGGGAAATTAATTTAATTTATTGGCAATTGACCACAGAGTAGGATAATGAGAAATAAAAATAAAACCAAATCTTCCCCCCACCCCTCCCTTCTTTCTGGGCTCAACTTCACTCCCAGCTCCTCTACTTCCTCCCCCTGAAAGTGGCACAGGGAGATGGGGAGTGGAGGCTACGGTCAGTTCATCATGTGTTGTCTCTGCCACTCCTTCCTCCCCACAATCTTCCCCTGCTCCAACATAGGGTCCCACCCACGGGTGACAGTCCTTCATGAACTTCTCCAATGTGAGTCCTTTCCACGTCCTGCAGTTGTTCAAGATCTGCTCCAGCATGGGTCCTTTCTACAGGGTGCAGTCTTTCAGGTACAGGCTACTCCAGCATGGGTCCCCTATGGAGCCACAGTTCCTGCCAGAAAACCTGCTCCAGCATGGGCTCCTTTCCATGGGCTGAAGTTCCTGCCAGGAGCTTGCTCCAGCACAGGCCGTCCACAAGCTGCAGTTCCTTCAGAGCATATCCACCTGTTCCAGCATGGGGTCCTCCACAGGCTGCAGGGTAGACATCTGCTTCACCATGGTGTTCACCACAGGCTGCAGGGGAATCTCTGCTCCAGTGCCTGGTGCACCTCCTTCTTCTTCCCTGACCTTGGTGTCTGCAGAGTTGTTTCTCTCATATATTCTCATTCCTCTCTCCCAGCTGCTGTTGCACAACAGTTTTTTCCCCTTCTTAAATGTGTTATCCCAGAGGCGTTACCGTTGCCGATTGGCTCAGTTTTGGCCAGCAGTGGGTCCATTTTGGAGCCAACTGGAACTGGCTCCATCTGACATGGAGGCAGCTTCTGGCATCTTCTCATAGAAGCCAGTCCCCTGCTGCTACCAAAACCTTGGCACACAAACTCAATACATAGAGAAATCCACTTTTTTTTTTAAAAAAAGGATCCTTTCCTTTGTAAATTATTACAAAAATTTACAAAGACCTGTAATTCCAGCAATAAGAATAAAAATATATACTACAATCTACAAGATATTCTTGATCTTGTAAGAGTAGTAACTACATTGCTACTAAAAATGTATTTAGTCTTCACTTTCCAGAAATTATAGTTGTTTTTTCTTATTACCCAATCTATGAGCTTTCACACCCAAACTTATCTTTGCCATCAGTTAATTCTGCTAACTTCAGTGCGTTTACTTGGATATGTTAGGTTCACCTTATATGTAAGTACCTCCATTATCAAGACATCATGTGACACATTACCAGACAATATAACATGTTTGTTTTTATTTTTTAATAATATGAGAGCTTCTTGATCAGCTAAATTGTTACATCTCTGCCCCAGACACAACTTTTCATTTTACAGGCAAAGCTGTCTGTCCCAGGTTGCATGGCATTACAGGTAACATCAGTACCCATGAGTTTCCTCTTTCCTCTTTTAAGGCCTACAAGTTGGCTTTCATGGGGCCCCATGAAAGCTTGTATACAATTCCATTATTTCACAAAATATAAACACAGAACTGCTCTGCCTCTGGTGCAAGATTCTTTATGTAACTAGCACTGTAGGAATCTCAATTAACCTAATGGAAAGATAAGTATAATAAAAACCTTAATAAAGACTTGCAGTTTCTTTTCTCAATTACCTCTTCTCCCCAAACATTAAGGGTCTATCACATTACTGTTTCTATGGTTTGCTTACCATGTGAGTTATCTACGTTAGTCTTTTGTTTGCCTGTTTCACGTTCATAACCTTGCCATCTACAGGGGAAAAAAAGATAAAATTTTGAAACAAATTGTGATATTTTCAGTTATTGTAGATTTTTGTTCATTTTGTTCAATATTGTTACCTGACTTATTGGAGTTTAAACAGTGACAGAATTGGCACTTTCTGTCCAATGGTTTGATGGGTAAACCTGCCTATAGCAATAATAAAAGTAATCTTAAATAAGAAAGCCAAGAAACCTGTTGAGTAAATCAAGTACAGTAATATCTGGCAAGAAAATAGATTTAACTAGTGCTAGAGTAATAGTAATGCTAATAAGAGCTGATAATGACAAGAAGGATACTTGTATTGAACTTTAAATTTCTTGCCATGTCCCTTCTCTCCCTTCTCTTTTAGCATTTTCAATGTTTCAGATGTCTTTTTATATTAAGACCCAATATAACTAAAGAAGTAATGCAGTCTTTGAGTCTTCTACCTCTGTAGCTTGCATTCCAAAGTTTCATTTAGATATATAATTTTGTCTTCTAGAAAAGCTTTTAAATCTTTCTTACCTACATCAGTTGTTTAACATCCGATCCTTATCTTACTTGTCTTTTACTTAAACTAGTGCAAGATGTTGTTTTCTGGCTCATTTTATAGTAAGGAGAGATAAAAGTTACTTCCTTTCCTTTTGTTATTACACTCTTACTTAAGTTCATATATATCTCCATAGTTTCTCTGCAAGAGAACATTACATGAGATTTTTCAAAGCACAAAGGGCAGGCAGTTATATTATTATTTTAACTGTGGTAGTCTATTCTCAGCTGAGCTAAGAAACTGAGTCAAGATCCAGAAGATGGATTGATAAAGTTTTTCAGATGTGAAAAAAACTTACATATTTCCGGACTTTTAGCTCTCCTGAAGTCCAGTTTTGTAATCCTGCTTATTGCCCTGCTTTTTTCACACAGGATCCTGAACTCCACCATCTTGTGGTCACTGCAGCCAAGGCCGCCCCCAGCCTTCACATCCCCAACCAGACCTTCTTTGTTTGTTACTACAAGGTCCAGCAGCACACCTCTCCTTGTTGGCTCCTCCGCCACCTGTGTCAGGAAGTTATCATCAGTGCTCTGTAGGAATCTCTTAGACTGTGTGTGCCTGGCTGTGTTGTCTTTCCAGCAAATATCTGGGTGGTTGAAATTCCCTACGAGAACCAGTAATGCAGTAGGCTAGGCCATTTGTATAGTTTAATGTTGGAATGATAGATCTTTTCCTCTGTGTGAGCTTCTACTTACGAAGTCAAGTAGAGTCACGTCATGTATGGTCATTAATTCACTCCCAACTCCTTTCCCAGCCATCCAAATTTAGCATGGATAGTACTTACTATTGTCACATTTCTCTGCAGAGCATACAGATCAGTCAGGATTGGAGTAGGTTAATGACAAGCTCAAACTCTGTCATATCCTAACTTTACAGTAGGACTTTGACCTAATGGAAGCAGCTAGCAATTCACTTATTCTAATTGCAGAGGACTCTTTTTCCATATAAATTTATCTCATCTTTACCCTTTAACTCGAAGCTACAGTGAATGAGTGGAGCATAAGCTTTTTCCTTTGGTTTGACCTTACAAAAGAGATTCAGACTCTTTTATTTGCACATAGCTCTCTCCAGTCTTCCATATCTCAAGGACCTTCATTATTTTTTTCTCCTAATGATGTTTATTTATTTGTTTCTTTTATAGTCTTTCATAGGATTTTAGTATATTCTTTTTAAGAACATCTGTAGAACTGATTCTCATTTTGTTTGAGTATCTGAACTGAAAACTATACAAGCATAGACTGCCTTCAAGATAAATACTATGTTTTGGGGTTTTCCTGAACAGGAACACCATTTGAATGGCTTTTCAACTGTTGTCCTCAATTGCAGTTCTAATATGAAGAAGAAATGCAATTATATGAAAAGAACCAAAAAGGTACTAAAAATACAAATATTTAGAATTCTAAGTTCTAATATTTTGTTTGAGTGTGAGGCAAATATTTATGGGAACATTTTTTTATCTCTTATGACTCCTGTTTGAGTGATCTTTATTAAAATACTACTTTCTGATGAAATTTGTACAAGTCTTACATTAAACTAATGTAATCACATAGCATAAAACCAAAATTATACTAAAGAAAAATTAATAATCCAGTATCAACAATGACAAATGTGGGGCATTTTCTATATGTATCACAAACTACTGAAAATATCAGTCTCCAGTATATAATGTCAAAAAATCCTGATCCAGAATAATCTCTGGTGTTTAATAATTCTGCACTTAGCTCTTGATTATTTCTTCTCTGCTAAATGAGTTCCTCCATGGCCTGGGCCAAGGCTTCCAGCTCTTCCTGCTTGTTCCTCATTCTGCATGCACTCATATAGAAACACTTCAAGCGTGGTTCATTGTGCCCATCTGGAGCAATCTGAATCTCAGTAGGATGTAGCTCCTCAGACTTTGGTGTGCCTTCCCATTGCTCGTCCCTGACCAGCCTGCTATTGCCTCCCTCCCCCTTCAAATCTAGTTTAAAGCCCTATCAATCAGCCCTGCTCTTGAGCAAAAACCCTTTTCCCCTTCCATGAGAGGTGCATGCCATCAGATGCCAGAAGACCTGATGATGAATAGATCATCCCATGGTGGAAGAAACCAAAGTTCTGCTGATGACACCAGCCTGGGAGCGACATGTTGACCAGCTGGATCTGCCTGCTCATTTCAATATTCTTCCCTGCTACTGAAAGGACTGAAGAAAATACCACCTGTGCACCTGACTCTTCAACCAACCATCCCAGGGCTCGGAAATCCCTTTTGATTGCTTTAGGATTTCTCTTTGCTATCTCTTCTCTGTCTAGATGAAAAACCACCAGTGGGTAATAGTCTGAGGGCTTTACCAGACCAGGGAGGTTTCTGGTGATATCTCTTACCCAGGCCCCAAGGAGGCAGCAGACTTCCCTGTGGGTTGGGTCCGGTCGGCATATCAGACCCTCCGTTCCCCTCAGAAGGGAGTCACCTCTGACAAATACTCTTCTCTTTGCCTTTATATGAGTGGTGGTGATGCGGGGGGGTGACTGCCTAGATAATTCCGCCATCCCAGAAAGACCTATGCCTGCATCATCAGCTGTTTGCCCATCCAATTCCAGGGCCTCATACCTGAGGTGCGCAGGCACCTGGGAAGGTGAGGCAGTCTGAGAGCAAATTCACCTGCCACACCAACCAGTAACCTTTTTCCATCCTCCCCTATCTCCTGGGCCTCCTCCATCTGCCTGATGGTGAGAAGAGGGTGAGGAGTCCTTTGTCTCCTGTGCCACAGTTGCCTGGTGCATCTCTCTCGGGGATTACAGCATATGATTCCACCAGTCAATCTCCTTCTGACTCTCTGATACTCTTCAGCCTGGACATCTTCTCCCAAAGCTCTGTCACCAGGCTGAGCAGTTCTTTATAATTTGAATCACAGAATCATAGAATTGCTTGGTTGGAAAAGACCTTTGAGATCATTGAGTCCAACCGTACCTGGCCACTACTAAAACATATCGCTGTGCACCTCGACCCATCTTTTAAATACCTCCAGGGATGGTGACTCAACCACCTCCCTGGGCAGCCTCTGTCAGCACCTGATAACCCTTTTGGTGAAGAAATTTTTCCTGATGTCTAATCTGAACCTCCCCTGGCACAACTTGAGGCCATTACCTCTCATCCTATCACTTGTTACTTGGGAGAACAGACCAACACTTACCTTGCTACAACCTCCTTTCAGGTAGTTGTAGACAGTGATAAGATCTCCCCTCAGCCTCCTTGTCTCTAGGCTAAACAACCTCACTTCCCTCAGCCTCCTGTTCTCCAGCCCCTTCACCAGCTTTGTTGCTCTTCTCTGAACACGCTCCAGTGCCTCAATGTTTTTCTTGTACTGAGTGGCCCCAAACTGAACACAGTATTTGAGGTGCACCCTCAGCAATGCTGAGTACAGGGGCACAATCACTTCCCTGCTCCTGCTGGCCACACCATTTCTGATACAAGCCAGGATACTCTTGACATTCTTGGCCATCTGAGCACACTGCTGCCTCATATTTAGCCAGCTGTCAATGAACATCACCAAGTCCTTCTCTGCCAGGCAGCTTTCCAGCCACTCTTCTCCAATTCTGTAGCGTTGCATGGGGTTGTTGTGGCCCAAGTGCAGATATCAGCCCATCGATCCAACCCGTTCAGATCCCTCCATAGAGCCTCCCTACCCTCAAGCAGATCAACACTACCACGCAAGCTTACTAAGGGTGCACTCGATCCCCTTGTCCAGATCATTGATAAAGATATTGAACAGGACTAGACCCAGCACTGAACCCTGGGGAACACCAGTTGTGACCAGCCACCAACTGGATTTAATTCCATTTACCACAACTCTTTAGGCCTGGACATCCAGCCAGTTTTTTACCCAGCAGATGGTGTGCATGTCCAGGCCAATGGCAGCCAGTTTCTCAATCAGAATACTGTTAGAAACGGTGTCACAGGCTTTACAAAAGTCCAGGTACACTACATCCACGGCCTTTCCCTTGTCCACTAAGCAGGTAACCTTGTCATAGAAGGAGATCAGGTTAGTTTGACAGGACCTGCCTTTCACAAACCCATGTTGACTGGGCCTGATCACCCGACTGTCCTGCACGTGCTGTGTGATAGCACTCAAGATGATCTGTTCCATGACCTTCCTCAGTACCGAGGTCAGACTGACAGGCCTGTACTTCCCCGGATCCTCCCTCCGACCCTTCTTGTAAATGGGCGTAGCATTTGTCAACCTCCAGTCAAGTGGAACTTCCCCTTTAGATGATGGAAACAGGTTAAGTGAGCACTTCTGCCAGCTCCCTCAATATCATTGGCTGGGTCTCATCTCGCCTACCATTGATTCCAGTACTTTTTCAGCTTGTCTTTTGTCATTGGATCACCTCCAAAATTTTCCAGTTATTTAAGATACACCTCAAAGTACTACAGGGAGGAGTTGTGGATTGGTTTGATCCCATAATTTTACCTATACCTTTCCTGGGTGCCCCCTGTGTGAGCTCAGTTGTGGTGGCCCCCTGCTACCGTGCATCTACGCACACACACTTCATGAAACAAGGAACCAAAACCTCACCTTGCAACTATACTCGGCTGTGGCAGCCCTCTGCTGCCATGCATCTACATGCAAACACATTTCTTATTCTGTGGCAAAAGCAACTGTACAAAATTTAACATTTACCAATCCAGGAGTTCCCCCCCCCCCCCCCCCCCCCCCCCGCTTTTGCCCTTAAGCAAATATCTCTGTTCGGGTGTTGCTCCTTTGAGTCGCTCGTTATCCCAACGGTGGAGAGAATCCAGATGACTCCCCAATCAAGTTGGTCTGTGCACTCTGGAGCTTTGTACGATCCGGTCCGCTGTTGGGGATGACAAGATGATCTGGGCAAGGTCTTATGGCTGTCTCACCTGGGTTGCCAAAGTGTTATCCCAAATCTGGGTTCTTCGCCTGGTGTGCAAAGAGCCAATCCACGCAGAGACGAGATATTTATTTCATGTCTGTGAAAAGATGGGCACTAGGTGGTAATTCCACAAAGCTAGCACACCTTCTCCTAAGTTATTTTTTCTTTTGTACTGTTGAAACAAAAAGAAACAATAACAATTGGTTCATTTTTTTTATCTCACCAGAGTTGTTTCTTGCAAGTTCCTGATTAGTTCATCCTGTTTCTCTTTCATGTCTTCAGCTGAGGGTTGTTTCACATACTCCCTCAGATTTTTCCTAGCTGCAGCTTTGAACCTTCAACGTCTTTACAGTCTACACCGGTAAGAAAGGCACTCAGACTCTGTAAGGATCATTTAAAATGCTTATTTATTAGAGCTAACACTATAAAGAAAGAGAGATTAGTATAGATAATCTTGCATTCCCTTAGATTCTGGGAACCCTGGGTGGTGTAACATCAGATGGGCCTCTGGTCCATGCAGAGCATGCTGGATGGATCCCATCCGTAGAAGACATTCTCCTCTTTCAGTCATTCAAGCTACTATAGGAATTTTTTACAAGGAAACAACTCTATTTGTCATTTCTACTATCAAATGGAAATGATGTTCTCATGAGAACTTCTTGCTGCACTTTTAGATAAAGGCAAGGCCATGCACGTGGCATAATCACTGGTATGCAATGGGAGCTGCTTGCAGGCTCCTCTATTACAATGAGCTGGCTGAATCTATCCTGCAGCAAATGGATTTCCGAAGCACAACACAGGCCTGAGGGCCAACCTGTATATGCAGCACAGTGTATGCAGCACAGACCTGAGCCTACTCAGGTTAACTGTTCTGTGGATCATTAACTCCACAATGCCTTCTGGTCAGGATCACTACACCCAGTATATCACAAGTTTTAGCCTACTGTAAAGAATATATTTCTCAAAGGATATTCACAGTATCTATCATGATTTTGGAAGTAATTCCTAATTCCCTGTTGACAAAACTGATCTTTTAAAATGAGTTCTACACCTGAGCATTTCTCTCTGAGATTAAGGACCTGAAACACATACTAAAAATTATTTATTTTAGCAAGGATGCATGTAAGTCTTTGATTAAGTACTTTCTTCAATCAGTGTGACAATCAGTGCATATTACTATAACCTTACATCAGTAGAAACTAATTATCAACTGAAAATTTTGCAAATGTGAAAAAAATGAAACAGTAAGAGACCTAACATCTCATTTGTACAATATATATAAACAAAAGAGCAAGTTTGAGCTAGCTTCCCGTCAAAATCTCCAAAGCTCAGTGAAAGCCCCTTCCCTGCTTCCCCCTTTAGGCAAAGGAAAGAAACTATAAAGAAACCGAATCACACTAAAATATATCTGTATTTTTACATATACACAGCTACATAGAGTAAGGATATTATGTAAAACTCCCAAGAAAAGCAAGAGGGGAAGGGAAAATAGGAAAAAGGGGCAAAAAGGAACAAAACCAAAACAGGCATGCACAATTGAAAAACCTGGTAACTAAGAAAGTAAAGAATTAGCAAAATCTCACCACTTCCCTTGAGAAAAGCAGGACAGCCAGACCCAGCCCAGCACTCCTCCCCCACACGTGGGCAGACAACAGCAGCCACCACAGGCCTCAGCTCCAGACAAACAAGACCAATGCAAGGGACCCACTGTTCCCAAGACTCGCCGGAAGAGAAGAGAGCGAACTCTCTTATCTACGCCTTATTTATATGTTGTGTTACGTTAAAGGAAGATATGGAATCCTTCCTTAAGTTTCCGACCTCCGTTGTTAAGGAAGACCTAAAAAATCCAAAAGCCAACCTACTGCATTCTCCACCCCTTATTCCATATCATTTCTTTAACGTAACACCTATACATTGTGTTTGTCTATATCCCACACATATACATATATATATATATAAATAGTCCTTCTTTTATTTTGAGGCTGTTGTCTGTCATTCAAGATCAGCACCAGCAGCAGCTCAGTTTGGATCCTTGTCCCTTTAGTCACAATCACCCTTCTGGTTTTAGGGCTGGTTCACTGGTCTGGGCTGGCTCATCATTGGATACCGGTATCTGCTCTGTTCAGGTCTTTCTCATCTGGTGTCTGCTCTCCTGTAAAACCCAATTTACGACACAGAATTAGTTTCTCCCCAAGGATAGATTTCCTTGAGGCACACAATGGATCTCTCCATCCTTCCTCATTACCCACCAGGTATTTCCAGACCCTTGAGCGAAAACAATCCCACGAAATGGTTTGTCTTTGCCTGAGGGAGGATTAATCCAAATGGCCTTACCTAACATACCTCTCAGATGGATCACTGGAACTTTGTCTCCATCTACAGTGTGGAGGGATTATGCTTGGGCAGGCCCAGCTCGATTGACAGAGCCTCTGGTGTTAACTAGCCAGGTGGCCTTGGCTAAGTGCTTATCCCAGTTTTTAAAAGTTCCTCCACCTAGTGCCTTTAGAGTTGTCTTTAACAGTCCATTACATCTTTCAAATTTTCCAGCAGCAGGTGCATGATATGGAATGTGATATACCCATTCAATACCATGCTCCTGTGCCCAAGTAGCCACTAGATTGTTCTTGAAATGAGTCCCATTGTCTGACTCAATGCGTTCTGGAGTGCCATGTCTCCACAGGATTTGCTTCTCGAGACCCAGAATAGTATTTCTGGCCGTTGCATGTGGTACCGAATATGTCTCTAACCATCCCGTGGTTGCTTCCACCATGGTAAGCACATAGCGTTTACCTTGGTGGGTCTGTGGCAACGTGATGTAATCAACCTGCCAGGCCTCCCCATATTTATACTTATCCCAACGTCCACCATACCACAGGGGCTTCAACCTTTTCGCCTATTTGATAGCGGCACAGGTTTCACAGTCATGGATAACCAGAGAAATAGTGTCCATGGTTAAATCCACCCCTCGGTCTAGTGCCCATCTATAGGTGGCGTCTCGGCCTTGATGACCTGAAGCATCATGGGCCCATCGAGCTAGGAACAATTGTCCCTTCTGCTGCCAGTCTAGGTCTACTTGTAATACCTTGACCTGCGCAGCTCGGTCTGCCTCTCTGTTATTAGCATGTTCCTCATTGGCTCGATCCTTGGGCACATGGGCATCTATATGGTATAATCTCACATTCAGTTTCTTCACTCTGGCAGCGATGTCTTGCCACAGATCAGCAGCCCAGATGAGTTTTCCTCTACAACTCCAATTCATCTTTTTCCACCGGTCTAGCCATCCCCATAGGGGATCATCCACGAATCAGTGTATAGGTAAAGCCTTGGCCATCCTTCTCTTTCTGCAATGTCTAAGGCCAATTGGACAGCTTTAAGTTCTGCAAACTGACTCGATTTGCCTTCACCTTCAGTGGCTTCCGCCACTCGTCGGGTGGGACTCCAAGCAGCTGCTTTCCACTTCCGGCTCCTCCCTACAATACGGCAGGAACCATAGGTGAAAAGGGCATAGCGTGTCTCTTCATCTGGCAGCTCATTATATGGTGGAGCTTCTTCAGCTCGACTCACTGGTTCTTCTTCATCTGCCAGACTGAAGTTCCCACCTTCAGGCCAATTAGTTATAATTTCCAAAATTCCAGGGCGATTCGAGTTCCCTATTCGGCCACGTTGTGTAATCAAAGCAATCCACTTGCTCCACATGGCATCGGTGGCATGATGCATAGAGGGCACCTTCCCTTTGAACATCCAGCTCAGCACTGGTAATTGGGGTGCCAGGAAGAACTGTGCTTTGGTACCAATTACCTCTGAAGCTGCTCGTATGCCTTCATACGCTGCTAAGATTTCTTTCTCCATAGGGGTGTAAGTAGCCTCAGAACCTCTGTAGCTTCGGCCTCCTCTGGACACTCTCCAGTAGTTTTATGACCTTTTTATACTGTGGTGCCCAAAACTGCACCCAGTACTTGAGGTGGGGCTGCACCAGTGCAGAGTAGTGCAGGACAATCACCTCTCTCGACCAGCTGGCAATACTGTGCTTAATGCACCCCAGGACACAGTTGGCCCTCTTGGCTGCCAGGGCACACTGTTGGCTCATGTTCAACTTGCCGTCAACCAGAATCCCCAGGTCCCTCTCCGCGGGGCTGCTCTCCAGCCTCTCAGACCCCAGTCTGTCCATGTATCCAGGGTTGCCGTGTTTCAGGTGCAGAACCTGGCACTTGCCCTTGTTAAATTTCATGCTGTTGGTGATTGTCCAGCTCTCCAATCTGTCAAGATCCCTCTGCAAGACCTCTTTGCCCCAAGAGTGTTGACGGCTCCCCCCCAGTTTTGTGTCATCAGCAAACTTTGTCAATAAACCTTCAAGTCTTTCGTCCAGGTCATTTATGAATATATTGAAGAGCACTGGCCTCCGGATGGATCTCTGTGGGACCCCACTAGTGACTGGACCCCAGTCTGATGTAACTCCATTCACTGTGACTCTTTGAGCCCGACCCATCAGCCAATTTCACACCCATTGTATTATGTGTTTATCCAGCTGTATTCTGGACATTTTGTTTACAAGAATGCTGTGAGAGACAGGATCAAAGGCCTTGCTGAAATCCAGAAAAATGACATTGACCGGTTTTCCCTGGTCGACCAGGTGGGTGACCTTGTCACAGAAGGATATTAAGTTTGTAAGGCAGGACCTTCCCTTTATAAACCCATGCTGTCTGGGACCAATGACTGTGTTATCTTTCAGGTGTTTTTTGGTAACTCCCAGAATAATCTTCTCTATAATCTCACCAGGCACTGAAGTGAGACTGACAGGCCTGTAGTTACTGGGGTCATCCCTGCTGCCCTTCTTGAAGATTGGGAAAACATTCGCTAACTTCCAGTCAGCTGGTACCTCTCCAGATTCTCAAGAGTGTTAAAAATCATTGAGAGACGTCTCGCTATGACATCAGCCAGCTCTTTAAGTACCCTGGGATGAATCCCATCCGGCCCCATTGACTTGTAGGGATCCATCTGGAGCAGCAGATCCTGCACAAGTTTGGGGTTGACTGGGAGATTGTTTGCCCAGTCACGATTCTCCAGCTCAAGGCTCTGGGGGGCGGGGGGGCAAACTCAATGTCATTATTGAATACAGATGCAAAAAAAGCATTAAAAGTCTCTGCTTTGTCTAAGTTGCTCTTAATGAGGTGCCCATGCTCATGAAGTAATGGTCCATTATTTCTAAAACACACTCTCATGGGCTTAAAATGTATTTCAAAGTCTTTTTTATGTTCATCAAGAAGCTTGGCTGCAAGAAGGATATGCAGTTAGGATGCTACTTTTGTTAAGAAATTAAGCATAAGGAACATCCTCCTAGTCTTTTTAGTTCACAGAAACTGACCTTTCATAAGCTGTATGGTAGAGTTTCTTCATGTACTAATTGTTGAATGATTTTTGTACCCAATATTTCTGTTAAATGTTCAATTCAAATGGAAGCACTTTAGATATATATTGGCATTTCTTTGGAGAAGAGTGTAAAAGTCAGTTCTTCACCAGTCGAAGAGGGAGACAAGGATGCTTAGCATGTAATTACCAAGGAAATTTATTTCCTTATGTTAGCTATGCACATAGCAGTGCCCCAGCATGGCTGACCACAATACAGGAGAAAGTAGGGTTTATATGTGTTACAATGTATTTGTGTAGACCAATCAAATTGCTTATGTTAAGGGATGGGCTAATCAGTTACTATTGCTAATGAAATCAGTATATGCTTGTCTTGTGCAGGTGATGTAGATCAGTGGTGTGTTAATCTTCATTTTTCTAAATCAATGTCTCATGCAGGTGTAGTGTTTTTATACTGGATTCTGGTTGATTGGTGTTCTGGCCATAAGTATATGCCTGTTTCGTTTTTTTAAAAGGCAAATCTTCTATTATTTTACCATCAGTATAGGGTGTTCTAAGCCAATGGGAGTTGGCTTAGATCAGGTCTTCAGGTCACTTCAATCCTGAGGTAATAGCTCATAGTTTCAGGTAGCGTCTGTTGTTCTAAGCAAGTTGTACTGCAGGTAGCATCTTGCCTTTCACAACAGTTTCTTCGGGCCAGCATATTTTTGGGGCAATCAGAAAAATATTTTATCAATGTAGATGACACTATTGATCCCTTGTAAGTTTTCGGCTGTATTAACATCATTATTCATGCTTACATTAAGCATTCACTGGATTAAAAAGCATAAACAGCATTTCTTGTGGGTATCAGTCCCTGATCTGACTGTTATAAAGCTTTCTCTTGCTTACTCTGTCCGGGCTATTGACTCAACTTGGCATTATACTGGGAAAAGTAAAGGGTTTGTAGTGAGGTACTTCAGATACTCTATCAGAATGATATAAGAGAATCAAATGTAAAAAAGCAATTGAAAATATGAACCAGATAATGCTGCTATAAGCTCTCTAAGCTAGGTTAGCGTCTGTTAATGATTTGTGTATGATAAATTAAAAGAACATGGAAGGCCTTAAATCTAGAGACCTGTCTAAACCAAAAGGAAGATCATTGTGTCTGCAAGGTCCCAAGCTGATGGTTTGCCAACTAACATGAACTCAGCAGAATCCTTGAAGAAACTGGGAGAAAGGTATTTGTGGCAAGGGGACATTGCAACCACTGTGTCATAGACTGCCAACCCAAGAAACCCTCTGACACAAGAAACCCCAAACTTGGACACTAGAGGGAATGCGCAGCTAATTTACATAGCAAGCGAGGATTATATTAGCCAGTAAGACATACAGTATTAATAAGACAAATAACTGATAAATGTAAATCTGATGTAATTATAGGCAGAGTTTTGTAAATGAAGACCAGGATAAATACTGTGTGACATTTTCTTGTGGTGTGCTAGTTTTGCGAGGTTACTCGGCTAGCACCCCACTTTGCGGAAACTGTGAATAAAACACAATACCTCGACCTTGTGTGTTATTGGCTTGCACACCAGGTAAACAATCCCACGAGTTTTGGGACAAGAAGAAGATACAAGACAGACTTGAATGAGCTCAGAAAAATAAAACTCAAGGAACTGAGCTTGCATGAATGCTGTCAGCTTCTCCAACTGCATAAGAAAACACTCCTCTTCTGTAAAAAAAAGTAGCAAATTCTACAGTTTTAGATGAACCATCCTGCATGCATGAATTAAAATCTTCTTGCAGCACACATGTGGCTGAGTTCCTCAAGATGGATAGATGTCTAGATTCTGGTCAGGTATGGCATTGATACTCTGTTACTCAGCAGTGTGGAGACAGGTGGCTTAGGTACACAAATGGTAGAGGTCAAAACCTGGCACCTTTGCTGGCAACCTCCTATCAACTTCTTATATTAGACACCTAAAGTCTTAGGTTGATTTGGCCCTTTTCTTCTATGCTAGTATGTTTTGAAACAGGAGTAACTAACATTTACAAATCAACACTATAGACCATCTGCAACATTAATGCGTAGTATGGATGGATAGCATATCATCACATTCCTTTTAAAATTCACAGACCATATTATTATAAAGCCTCAATACTAAAAAGTTGCTGGGAATACACTTTCAGCCTCACTACTGTTTGGACCTAGGGACATGGAGCTACAGCAGTCTCATCTCCCTGTCAGATCTGACAATATATTTTCCTCTAACAACCCCAGCCTGGGAGCTCTGAGTTGCACAACTTCCATCTTCCTTCAGGGATTGACAAATCTTTTGTATTTCTCACTAACTTTACAAAACCTTACACTAAGTCTGGCTAGGTGACAGACTGTTTCAGAAATCTTGCCCCATTCTACACTTCAGTTTCTTTACTTTACTAACGTTATGAACTGTCCTTTCCAAGGAGCAGGCCATCCTGCTGAGCATCATAATTTAAGAGCTGTTCTCTCTCCATTTCCTCATTGGCTGCCTGTTCTGCTGCCAGCTGTAATGTATCTCAACCAGCTATGTGTGTTTCATCTTCATTCAGATTTAATTCCTTTTCTGGCTCAGGGGTAATCACCTTACAACCTGCAGCAACTTTGTATGAATCCTTGTGGGTGTTTCAGTTCACTAGAAAGCATCTCCTCCTATGCTTTAGATTCCTGTTTTCAGCAACTGGGCCATTTATTCTTTCTGTAAACAAAAATTCACTCTGAGTACAAAACATAATGCTTTTCAGTGGCAGCACAAGTTAAAAGCCTTAAATAAATATTGTTTTATGCTTCTCATTTAATACTTTTTTTTTTCTCCGAAAGAACATATTTCAACCATATCAATTCCAAAAAGCAACAGAAAACAACCTATGTTTTTCACACTGGAGAGAGTTAAAGGAAAAGTTTTGCAAAGTCTACTGTGGTTTTCTTTATTATCAACAGATTCACACTGTTTAAAATTTTATATGTGCAGTTAATAAATTGGGCAGGTGAACTAGAACCATTTAACTTAATAATTTCTATGGTCTATGTAAGTATGTGCTATTGCAGCATTAAAGAAAGGCAAAAAGAGGTTTATGTATGTGTTGCATTTCATTATTAACAATAAAACAGATTTGGTGTTCAGCAGTAGCTTAGAACACATGGGCAGTTTTGCAAGTAAACCAAGGCTGGTTTTATTTTTGAATATGGCAATGCAATGCAGGAGGGCTACCCCTTGTGGTGGGTTGATCTTGGCTGGCCACCAGGTGCCCACCAAGATGCTCTATCACTCCCCCTCCATCAACAGGATAGGAGGAGAAAACATGATGAAAAAAACTCATGGGTCAAGATAAGGACAGGAAGATAAATTGCCATTCAGGCAAAACAGACTCAACTTGGGGAAATTAATTTAATTTGTTGCCAATTAATCAGAGTAGGAAGAACAAATCTAAAAACACCTTACCCTTCCTTCTTCTTGGACTCAACTTCACTCCTGAAGTCTCTACCTCCTCCCTCCGAGCAGCACAGGGGGATGAGGAATGGAGGTTGTGGTCAGTTCATCACACATTGTCTCTGCTGTTCCTTCTTCCTCATGCTCTTCTCCTGTTCTGCCATGGGTTCCCTCCCATGGGAGACAGTTCTTCATGAACTTCTCCAACATGGATCCTTCCCATGGGCTGCAGTGCTTCAGGAATGGACTGCTTTAGTGCGGATACCCCACAGGATCACAGGTCCTGCCAGAAACCTGCTCCTGCATGGGCTTCTCTCCACAGGTTGCAGCTTCCTTCAGGGCACATCCCACCTACTTTGGCGTGTTGTCCTCCACAAGCTGCAGTATGGAAAACTGCTCCATCGTGGGCCTCCATGGGCTACAGGGGAACAACCTGCTTCACCATGGTCTTCACCATGGGCTAAAGGGGAATCTCTGCTCCAGCACCTGCAGCACCTCCTCCTCCTCCTTTTTCACTGACCTTGGTATCTGCAGAGTTGTTTCTCTCACATATTCTCACTCCTCTTTCAAGGCAGCTGTTACTCAGCAGGGTTGGTTTGTTTGGGGTTTTTTTCCCCTTTCTTAAATATGTTATCACAGAGGCACTACCACTGTTGCTAATTGACACAGCTTTGGCCAGCAGCAGATCCGTCTTGGAGCCACAACTGTGTCCAACACTGGGACAGCTTCTGGCATCTTCTCACAGAAGTCACCCCTGCAACAACTCCCAAAACCTAGCCACAGAAATCCAATACATTCCCCTTACAGCAAATATTACCACATCTTTTTTTTCCTATATACCTGTATTTTTGACTGAAGAGCATCAGGATAAAATTTGCCTGAATAAACTATGCTGGCTCAAATTGCTAGATTTCTAAAATGAGAGTTGCATAGTCCCAAGGCTATAATTTAAGATAGCATATTTTCATAATTAAAGAGGAAGCTAAATTTCTAATGCACACTACTATGCTAGACTGAGACAGTAGCAACCATCCTTTGAAATTAATAGTTTCTGAGAGTTAAATGCCAAAAGCAACCATGATCTCATCTAATCTGATCTCCTGCATATCATTTCCCTGTGTGAGATTCCACAATCTCTCTGGGCAGCCTGTTCCAGTGCTCCATCACCTTCACAATAAAGAAGTTTATCCTCATGTTGAGGTGGAACTTCCTGTGTACCAGTTTAGATCTGATGTCCCTTGTCCTGTTGCTGGGCACTGTTGAGAAGAGTCTGACCCGTCCTCTTGCCCCTTAGATATTTATAAGCATTGACAAGATCCCCTCTCAGTCTTCTCCAGGCTAAACAGACCCAGGTTTTTCAGCCTTTCCTCATAAGAGAGATGCTTTAGTTTCCTGATCATCTTTGTGGCCCTCCGCTGGACTCTCTCCAGCAGTTCCTTGTCTTTCTTGAACTGTGGAGCCCGGAAATGGATGCAGGACTCCAGATGAGGCCTCACTAGGGCAGAGTAGAGGGGGAGGATAACCTCCCTTGACCTGCTGGCCACACTCTTCTTAATGCACCCCAGGATACCATTGGCCATCTTGGCCACAAGGGCAACATTGCTGGCTCGTGGTTAACTTCTTGTCCACCAGGATTCCCAGGTCCTTCTCCACAGAGCTGCTTTCCACCTGTATTGGTGCATGGTGTGAATCCTCACGAAGTGCAGGACTCTACACTTGCCTTTGTTGAACTTCATTAGGTTCTTCTCTGCCCAACTCTCCAGTCTATCCAGATCTCGCTGAATGGTAGCACAGCCTGCCGGTGTATCAACCGCTCCTCTCAGTTTTGTGTCATCAGCAAACTTGCTGAGGGTACACTGTCCCCTCATCCAGGTCATTGATGAATATGTTGAACAAGACTGGGCCCAGTTCCAACCCCTGGGGAACACCGCTAGCTACAGGCTTTCAACTAGACTGTGCCACCGGTCACAACCCTCTGAGCTTTGCCATCCAGCCAGTTCTCAGTCCACCTCACTGTCCACTCATCTAACCCACACTTCCTAAGCTTACCTATGAGGATGTTGTGGGAGACAGTGTTGAAAGTCTTGCTGAAGTCAAGGTAGACACCATCCACTGCTCTCCCCTCATCTACTCAGCCAGTCATGACGTCATAGAAGGCTATCAGGTTTCTGAATTTTCTTTTTCAGATGCAATCATTAGGATAAGATGGAAGAATATACTGTGAAACTGTTACCGTCATAGCAAAATTGAACCAGGTACATAACAGAGCTGCAACATTTAACTGCTACCAGATGCTTCCTGCAAACACCAACTTTATTAATGTATCAGAAAATATGTTCAAAACAAGGTTTTTGCTTTCTCTTTGATCTTCACCTGATGTAAACATGGCTCTTTTATCAGTCAGTAAAAGTGTATATGATGATAGAAGATATTTCAAACATTTAAGTCTCTTCTAATAAATGTAGGCCCTAACTGAGAGTAGCATCACTTATTCAGGGAAGAACATAAGCAGGTGCTTAACTTTATCACTATTCAGGTTTAAAAATTTTATGTTTGGCTATAAATAAGAAATATGAACATGAAATATTCATGCTTACCAATATACAGTGAAAATTAGTTAAGTTGACCATTTCACATA
Organism: Dromococcyx pavoninus; assembly: GCA_033558185.1. NCBI lineage: Eukaryota > Metazoa > Chordata > Aves > Cuculiformes > Neomorphidae > Dromococcyx > Dromococcyx pavoninus. The sequence continues at coordinate 619,054 of JAUMJL010001123.1, read as the reverse complement.
CAGTTTTTATTTGGTCTATTAGTTTGGAGAAATAATTGACCATTTCTTCCCTTCTAATAATTTTCACATATCACAGTATCACAAGGTTGGAAAAGACCTTTGAGATCATGAGGTCAAACCTATGACCCAACACCAACACCTACTCTTCGTTTAAACCATGGCATTAAGTGCCTCATCCAATCTGTTTTTAAACACCTCCAGGGACGATGACTCCACCACCCCCCTGGGCAGCTCATTCCAATGGCCAATCACCCTTTCAGCGAAAAATTTTTTCCTAATATCAAGCCTAAACCTCCCCTGACGAAGCTTGAGACCATGTCCTCTAGCTCTGTCACTGGTCACCTGAGAGAAGAGACCAACCCCTGCCTGCCTACAACCTCCTTTTAGGTAGTTATAGAGAGCAATAAGGTCTCCTCTGAGCCTCCTCTTCTCCAGACTAAACAACCCCAGCTCCCTCAGTCGCTCTTCATAGGGCTTGTGCTCCAGCCCCTTCACCATCTTCTTTGCTCTCCTCTGGACACACTCCAGCATCTCAACATCTCTCTTAAACTGAGGGGCCCAGAACTGGACTCAGTACTCAAGGTGCGGCCTGACCAGTGCCGAGTATAAGGGGATGATAACTTCTCTAGTCCTGCTGGCCACACCATTCCTGATGCAGACCAGGATCCCATTGGCCTTCTTGGCCACTTGGGCACACTGCTGGCTCATGTTGAGTTTTCTGTCCACCATCGCTCCCAGGTCCCTTTCCACTTGACTACTCTCCAGCCACTCTGTCCCCAGCCTATAGTTCTGCATGGGGTTGTTGTGTCCAAAGTGTAGAACCCAGCACTTGGACTTGTTAAACTTCATCCCATTGGAATCAGCCCATCTCTCCAGTCTGTCAAGGTCCCTCTGTAGGGCCCTCCTACCCTCCAGCAGATCGACACTTCCTCTATCAAGGGAAAGTTGGTGCCAGCAATCTCTTATTAAAAAGGGATGCACGGATAAACTAAAAAAAGAACCCACCACCACAAACCAACAGAACCACACAAACAAAAAAACCTGAAACAAACAAAGCCCAACAAAACAACTCACAGAACCAACCCAAAACAAATGCACACACCAAAAAACAAAACTACTTCTTTAACTGACAGTTAATTTCTGTTCATATTAATCAGTCAATTGGAAAAAAAACCCACACTGATTTGGAGTGCAATGTACTTAGATCTTCACATCATCTCTGACTTTGAAGTAATCACATTGCTTTTGGATGAATCAGCTTTTAGATAAAAATTAAAGATCAAACATTACAAATCTGTAACAGCTTGCATAAAAAATGTAATTATTCAAAGTATATAGTGATTTTTGTAACGATTTTTTTAAAATACACTCAAAGTTTAATCAAGAAAGTATATTTAAGAAATGAAATTTGATACCTTCTTTAGTGGTATCATTCTGTGCCTTGATATCACAATGCAATGAATCACGGATGGTAGAAAATAGGTCAGCTGCTTGAGTCATTAGTTTCTGAGCTTCTGCATCTGAACTCATCTGAAATGCAGAGAACTGTTATTCATGTTATGAACGTATTTTAAGTACGAAACTGATTTTAATATCAGAAAAGTATTTTATCAGGATTCTAGTATTTGTACACAACCAGTTTTGAATAGGGTTTTGTGTGATAGTGTTCTTTTACTTTATATGTATACATGCAGTAATATATTTTTTTTTAATTACATAAGCCTTAACAGCAATTATACCTGAAAACCTAGTAATATACTATCTTATCTGCAAATTCTCCACGCTTGGTTTTGGAGAGTTGGGAAAAAAATAAAAAACGATATACTCTTCTGTCAAATGAAGTACTCTAAACAGGAAGAAAAAAATATATCTCTTTATTAGAAAAAGCAGAACTGAGAATATAGAAGCAACACACCCTGTCAAGAGTAACCAAATAACTACATAACATTAGTAAATCCCAAAAGTCAAATAGAAATCTTGATTCATTACCTGCTGACTTGCTGAATTTTCTGATATCATATAAAGAGAAATCTGTTACCACAACTGGGTACTGTTTAAAATTGCTTTCTGTAGAGATGAAAAATTCTGTTTTTACAAAATAGTGGATCAGCAACCCCTGATAGAACTTCAAATATTTAACATCTAAAGTAAAAATCAAAAAAAGTCTTTAAGGAAAAGGAAGAAAACATTTAAAAACCCTGAAGATCCAGTAAAAGCTGAACAAGATCAGTCTGCTGCACTTAATCTCTGCATGATTTCTACTTCAAGAATAGGCTGCTAAGCAGATCTAAATCAAAGTAGACTGCAAAATAAGTAACTTATAATGGAAATAATCAGAGTCTAGCTATACTAAGATACCTGATTTTTCACAGATCATCAACTAATAGCAGTTAACATAAATGGGAATTTGGTCATAGATCAATTCACTTTCATGTCACATTTTGATTTTTATGCTACAAAAATGGTTACACTCAGAATACAAATCTTCAAGTACTCAGTCCCTTTTTCTTCATAACTGAGGCATATCAATGATATTTGGCGCTTTCACCTTAATTGAGGTCTTTTAAACTGTTTGGTACATAGCTGTTACAACAACAAAATATGAGTGAGGAAGTCTAAGGCAGCAAGCAATTTGTTTGGGTTTTTTATGAAAACTGAAATAAAACAGTGAGCATGATAGCTATTTGCCCTTGTATAAAGAAAAAGCCATTTAAACAGCAAGTTTTGTCTTATCTCACTCATGTGAATCTACCTCTTTGCCCTAAAAAGCAGCAGTCAGTCACCACTCCCCACCCTCTCAACACTTATGTAAGTCTCAGATTCAAAAGAGCTGGTAAACTGCATTTAGAGCTGTTACGTTCCTCTTATTGGACCAATGAAGTCCAGATACAAATTCGATACCTGATATTGGGCAGTGTTTTTTCCATCTCTATGGAATATTTAGCTTTTCATGTGAGTAACTCAACAAAAAAGAGACAGAACTTCCGAAAAAGAAGTTTTACTTGCACATGTAAAAGTAGCAACACAAAGGAAAAAACCCAAACATTTGAGTTTTAAGTGTTCCATAATCCTCTCCCCCATCATATTGATATCATCTATTGTCCTTCTATATGTTTTCATAAAAACTGAAAGAAAACTGGATGACAACTATTATAAGACCTTATCCAACCATTGTAGTGGATTGACTTTTGATCCACGAAAGTATTCCATATCTTCCTTTAACGTAACCCGACATATAAACAGGGTGCAGATAAGAGAGTACACTCTCTTCGTCTTCCGGCAAGGCGGGGGAGCAGAAGGTCCCTGCATTGGTCCTGGCTGCTGCCGAGCCTGCAGAAATTTTTTTCACGGGTCGGATTTGGCCATCTGGCTCTCCACGGGGCAGGTGGCGTGGTAAGATTTCATTAATTCTTTACTTTGTTAGTTACTGGGTGTTATAGTTGTATGCCGGCTGTTATATAGCTCCTTTCTGTCCTTTTTCCCATTTTCCTTCCCCTCTTCCCTTGCTCCTTTGCATATCCTTGCGGTGTAGTTGTTTGTATTTAGAAAAATACAGAAAAATATATATTTAGTGTGATTTTGGTTTCTTCCATAGGTTTTTTTCCTTTGAAAGGGGGGTAGTTTTGGGAAAGAGGCAGACTGAGCGGTTGGAGAGCTTGGTAAACCTAGCTCAAACCTGCTCAATTTTTGGTAGCAGAGGATGGTTGGCCTTAGTTTGTTTTGAAAACAGTGTCCGGGAACGCCACCAGAGTCCAGGAAAGCAGCCAAGAAAACTTTGTTTATAAAATAAGAACTTGTTTGAGAACAGCCTGAAGGAAAATAATAACAATGACCTTTTTGCTAACTTTTTTCATTGTTCTAGGTGGTTTTGTGCTTGTCCCAGGATATCCTGTTGAGGAATGCAGCTGTTCAGATGGATGGAACGAATGGCTTCCATTCTTCAATTTTGACATTGATGGCGGAAGGAATGAACCTTGAGAGGAATCACTGGAGCTTTGGGAAGGAGCTTGGACAGGCCAGTCTTTGGATGGCAGGGAGCATGGTTGGATTTTGGTAAACTGGTGGGATGTGTGACACCTCCTATTGCTTGGGACTTTGTGCCAGAGCAGGCGTTCAACCCTGATGAGATGACGCATTGTTTGAGGGAAATGTGTCTTTCATATGACGATCCAAACATGCAATTCTATGCTTTGTACTGGGGCTTGGCTAATGCTTATCGTGCTGTGGTAGATCACTCTCAGAAGGTTAAGGTCGAGACAGGAACTCAAACCATGCCACCCGAAACTAGTGATGTCCCTATTGGGCCCACTTGTGAAACTGGGGTCCAAACACAACTTGAAGCTGAAGCTGTCTCTACTAAGTCTACTAGAACTGGGACTCAAGTTAAAAACAGGAAAGTCATTGTTGCTCCTATAAAGAAAAAGAAGACGTTGCTGAGGGAGAACGTAAAACTTACAGACCCATCTCCGCAACTGGAATGCATGGAAGAAGAAGAAAGAGAAGAAGAAGAAGAAGGAGCAGAGGGACCTATCCCATCCACGCAGGCAGTAGCGGACGAAGGAGCGGCTGTGAGCGAGGAAGAAGTGGCTGTGACAGAGGAAGGAGCGACTGCAAGAGAGGAAGAAACGGTTGCAAGAGAAGGCGTGCGCCCAAAAGAACAAGGGGGACATCCAAAGGAAAGTAGAGTGGTTTCAAGAGAAAAGAAAGCAACAGTACAAACGACCCGTGGTGTACTGTCACTAGATGATTTATATCCTGACTACACATTCAGTGTTTCAGAAGATGCAAAGAAGGGGCAAAAGCATTCCCCTCAACCTGAGAGACAATTATTGTCACCTGATGATTGGTTGAGGCCTTCATCTCAGCACCCAAAAAAATACTTGCTACCTCTACCTGCTGGGTATGGTAAACGATGTAGAAGTCCATCTTCATGGCATCAATGACGTAGAAGTCCATCTCCACAGCACGCTCGGTCTCCACCTCCTCGTGAGAGATACAGAGAGGAGGTGAGAGCGGTTCCACGTAAGAGCAGAAGAGTACAAAGAGAAGTGGAAAAAATTCTACGCAGGAGAGATGGACAAGAAACAATGAGAGAAAGTGAAATTACACAATCACTGACCCCAAGAGATCTTCGAGATTTACAAAGAGATTACAGTCGTTTGCCTGGTGAACAAATCCTCACTTGGCTGGTGTGATGCTGGGACAATGGAGCTATTTGTCACGTGATTGAAGGTCATAAAGCACAACAATTGGGATCTCTTGCTCAAGATCCTGTCATAGAACAAGAAATGGTAAGGGAGAGAATGGCGGCCAGTCTTTGGATCCAAATCCTCCACGCTGTGAGGGTGAGATACCCATTTAAGGAATATCTGTTGAGCTTTCCAAGAAGGTGGAATACTGTGGAAGAAGGAATCCAATACCTATGGGAATTAGCCATGTTGGAGATCATCTATTCTGATCCAGACTATTATGACATCCGAGCTCCAGAGGGTGTCCCCTGCACACAGCCCATGTGGAAAAAGGTAATTAAAGGTGCCCCTAAGCCATACACCTACTGCCTGATAACCGTATATGTTCCAAGGACGGGTGAACCAAGCGTGGAAGCCATATGTTGCTGGATAAGGTGCATAGCGGAAAGTCTGGAAGACTCCTCCGATTCCCTATACCGACCTACCTACGATAGGGAAAGAAGAGAGAGAGATTATGAATACTCCAGATATGAGGACTATCCTAGAGACAGAGATGACAGACATTATAGAGATTACAGAGAAAAGCCAATGGAACGATCATGGCGGCATAGATCAAGACGACCTAGACCTTGATCTCAGTCTCGTTCACGATCTTCATCATTCCCACGCAGAGGGAAAGAAAACCCTAAGTGGCAGTCACGTAGCCAACTTTGGGCATACCTATGCAGCAAGGGAGAGAACATGAAGAAGTGGGGTGGCAAACCCACTTACAAGCTAGAGTGAAGGAGCTGAGACAGAAGGACATTGACAAGAAAGTTGTCTATGTAATAGATGCAGAATTTTTAGACAAGAAACTGCAATTGCCGAAAGGCAAGAAGATGGAGATCCACCTCCCTGATGACAAAAAACCCTCCAAGAAACCAAAGTCAAAGTCCAACGACGATTGCTCTGATCAAGACCAATAGAGGGGCCCTACCTTCTGCCAGAAGAAGGAGAGGGACCAAGAAGACAATCAGGTTTACTGTGCTGTGTGGATTTGATGGCCTGGCACATCCGATCCTCAGAGATACCGAGCTTTGATAGATACTGGTGCCAGGTGTACTTTAATGCCATCAGAGCATAAGAGTACAGAGACTGTTTCTATTTCTGGAATGACAGGAGGATCTCAGGAGTTGTCAGTGGTTGCAGTGATTACTGCAAGTTAAAGATCAAAAAGTGCCAATAGCCACGACAACCGTACACCGGCGACAGTATCGGATGAATCAAGATGCTGTGATTCCCATCCATAAGATGATTTGGAAGCTGGAGAGCCAAGAGGTGGTCAGCAGAACCCATTCACCCTTCAATAGTCCCATCTGGCCTGTACACAAGTCTGATGGAGAATGGAGACTGACTGTGGACTATCGTGGCTTAAATGAAGTCACACCGCCATTGAGTGCTGCGGTACCAGATATGTTGGAGCTCCAGTACGAGCTGGAGTCCAAGACAGTGAAGTGGTGACGCCACCATTGACATTGCCAATGCATTTTTCTCCATTCCCTTAGCGGCAGCAGAGTGCAGGCCACAGTTTGCTTTCACCTGGAGGGGCATTCAATACACCTGGAATTGACTGCCCCAGGGGTGGAAGCACAGTCCAACCATCTGTCATGGACTGATTCAGGCTACACTAGAGAAAGGTAAGGCCCCAGAACATATCCAGTATATCAATGACATCATTGTATGGGGGGACACAACAGAAGAGGTCTTCGACAAAGGACAGAAGATTATCCAGCTTCTCCTCGAGGCTGGTTTTGCCATAAAGAAGAGCAAAGTCAAGGGACCTGCCAGAGAGATCCAATTCCTAGGGGTGAAATGGCAACATAGAAGGCGCCAGATTCCAACTGACGTCATCAATAAGATCGTGGCAATGGCTCCACCGACAAATAAGAAAGAGACCCAAGCTTTTCTGGGAGCCATAGGTTTCTGGAGGATGCACATCCCAGAGTACAGCCAGATTGTGAGCCCTCTTTATTTTGTGACCCGTAAAAAGAATGTTTTCCAATGGGGTCCTGAACAACAACAAGCTTTCAGGCAGATCTTTTCAGGCAGATGTTACCTGCAGCAATGTCAATTCAAGTCTATAGAATAATTGGTTTTCCTTAGAAAATGAAAAATAAATATTTCACAGAATTGCAATGTGAGGACAAAAGCACCAAATGAATATACCTCTTTTTTTTGGTAAATGCTATAATTACAGTCAGTACCTGGGAAAATTTGACTCTGCTGAACACTGCTAAACACTGTTGATGCTGTAATGATGATTAAAAAAGACCAAAACAAATGAAAAATACCCTCAAAAAGCACCCCAAATAAAACACCAAAACAAAACAAAACAAAAAAACAACCAAAAACCTCAATCAAAACACAAATAAAACACCAAATGGCAAATTAGTAAGCAATGCAAATTAAACCTTGAAACTTAGTAAAAAAGGGCTTATCAAATGGTCTCTAAAAATATATTGTCTACTCTGATTCTGAAGAAAACTGGCCACAAAAATTTAAAGATATCTACCACTGTCAGAAAAGCACTAACAAAAATACAAAAAAAAGACATATTTTGGGTAAAGTGTAAGCACTGACTAGATAGGCATATCTTATGCCAATGTCACTGGAATCTCAGTTGAAAAGAACTGCCACAAACTGCTAAAACCAAACTGATTTTCTCTCTTTTTCTTTCTTCAAGATCTATACTAAAAGTAATTTTTGAAAAAAATACATTAATGAAAAAAGAAACCCACACCCTTCTAATTCAACAGTTCTTCTAATTCACTCTTTATAGAAGCAGTTACAGTGCTTTCACTTTCACTTCCTACTTTCTTCCTGGACAGGAAGGTTGCCAGCAGCAGTAAAAGCTGCTTGGGAATGAACTCCTGGAAGAAGGGACAGGATAGGTAAGACCTTCAACTTGGTTAATGACTTTTTTTCTGAGGTAAGTGGATAAATGGCAGCACTGCAGCAGCATCACTGTTCTGCCATTGGGATCAACACAGAACTCCTGCCCCTTCAGAACATAAAAGCCAACCTACTAGACCAGACTTTGTTCAGGGTGCTAAATTTTAGAGCAGCTCCAATACAGCACCAGTGGTGACATTTGGGACACACATTTCTCACCAGCTGGGAACCACCACTTAAAGTAACGCTGTACTAATTAATGAAATCCAGGTGGAAAAAATGCAAATTTCATTACTTCAACTTCAGGATCTCTTTCTTCTCCTTGTCAACTTCAAGTGCTCTAATGAAATGAGGAAATTTGAAATAACTTAAAAAAATTACAAAAGGGAAGCTACTGGTAAAAAAAAGCAAACAAAGTAACCCACCACACCCCCAAAACATCCATATCTTTTCCTCGTCTCCACAACATTTGTCTATGAAGTATTCATATTCCAATGGGATGAAGTTTAACAAGTCTGAAGAGATCAACATCATACCAGCATCTTACATAAACTATTATGGCAATTTCTAAACCCCAAAGCCAAACACACTTAAAAAATCACACCCTCCCTCCTCAAAAAAAGCAAAACCACCACACATCACCAACAAAAAGACCCTACAACCACCATCATTTATTGACAGATAAAACCTGCATTTTTTACACCCCACCCCCACTCCAAAAATATTAAGCACACTTCAAATACAATGGGCAAAGCAAAGATGAACAGGTGACAAATACTGTCTCTCTTAGTAAGTCATCTTCTATATCTTTTAACATACCTGGAAAATTTATGATACAATTAAAAGATGAGAAGCATTCCTAGGTACACCCACACAACTAACATAAAAAAAGTTTTCAGTATAAATCAAGTTTTGAAGTTCTTTAAATATCCATTAACCAAAGACTAGATTATATATTTATAAATATAAAAAACACACCACCACCAAACCAAAGAGGTCACCAGATATGGTGGGAGCGTTGTGCAGCAACACATATATGAGCATAGACGGTCTGAATTAAAACTAAAAAAAGGTTCTAATAATTTCTAAAACTAAGTTAATGGCAAGTTTGACTGTGTATAAAAAAAATAGTGCAAGCTAATATACATAAGTATACATGCATTAGCATATATATCCATAGCTTTAGAACTATGGGACTGCCTTTTGCTCAAAAGCAATCTTTTCATATCACAACAAAGCAAAAAAGCACAATTAAAGCAGGGCACTCACCAATGGCTTGTATCCATCTCACTCCTGGATGATCCTAAGTTTCATAAAGAAAAATCCAAACCACCCAATTGTCACAACTTTTAAGTCCCTTTTCTGTTTCTCAAGTCTTTAAAAACCAACCAGTAAGAAAACAAACCAAAAAACAAATCCCAGAAAAAAAAGCTCTGGTCTCTCTTTTTACCAAGCCATCAGTTTTCACAAGATTAAGTGACAACTTAACATCAGAGATGTTGGAAAAGAACATTTATGAAATATAAACAGCAATGGCTACAATTTAAAGAAGGGTGGGAGAGTTTGGGGGGTTAAAATTACAGTGAGCATAAAATAGAATTTCAGTTTTATTCTGCGTAGCTGAACACATCCATGGTTTTGGTAACTTATCTGCATAAATCCAGCTTGGGACAATTATTTTCTGCATAAATCCTTAATGCTAGTAGGCACTTCAAGAGTTATATCATAATTCTTATCTAGCATTGTCCTATCAAAATGTTTCAAGAACTATGGATGAAAAGTACTATTTAATCAATTTTAGATATAGTCAGTGAGAAGTGACATGTCCAAGGTCACAGAAAACCAGATTTATAGTTCAGTTCACAACTATGAAACAATTCAGCAATATTTTGTGTGTTCTTTTCTACAATTTCATAGCTTCTTTTCACAATCCCCTCTATTACTGTCACGCTGCTATGCACTACAGGGAAAATTTCAGTAATTAAAAAAATTATTTCCATATTAAAATATAATGAAACACAGAGGGATCAGATTTTTAAAGTGATCAGTCAAAAAAATCCACTCCGCCAAAAAAAACCGTATATTTTTAGAGGGAAGAAGAGGAATTACGTTATACCATATCAAATATACAATGACCTTTATTTGGCTTTTTGCGAATAAACTAAATTATCTATTAGAAATTGGAGTAAGTTTTATGGATTTCAAGAATTAGACAGCTATTATTTTACAAAGGCTTCTTTTTTAATCAATTCCAAGTACCGTTAAAAAAAAAAGATATTTTTGTTTCCTTCTCTGAGTATACTTTTTTTTCCCCAAAGTAACCTATGGAGAGTCTTTCAATCTCTCTTCACCAGTTCATCTTGACTGTGCATCACAAGTTAATCGCTACTGTCAATGGATATCCTATAATTTTTTCAAATAGTTGGCTTCTGCTCAATGATAATGAACTGACAGTCACATTAAAAATTGACATTTGCACATAAATGACACATTTTAGACAAGTATGGGACAACTTATAGCATCATTTTTGAAATAGATTTGATGTATTAATATCTAAAAATTTAACAGTACCTTTCACTAGAAGAGTTTGTAACTTAGATAATTCCAAGGACATTAAGAAGGCAAACACCACAGCCTATTTCTTACTCAACTATTTTTAAAAAATCAATTTCATGTAAATATTAAGAACATTTATTAATCAAATCACAGTTAAGCAAGATTAAGCCTAATTTTTTTTTAAAAAAAAAACACACAGACAATGAAAAGGTAAAAACAGGGAAGTCACACGAATCTTGACAGCTTGCTCAAACTTAAGAGCCTTTCTATTAATTTGGTTTCCAAGCATACCAGTACCCATTTTGGGATCAATCATTTCAATTGCAGACTTGGCTTCAAAAATATGAAAACTAAGGCATTTGCAGCAGTGTGCCTGCCATCCTGGGACAGAGAGGACTGGAGCCCAGGTGATGTCCTCACACTTCTCTCTCTCTCTCCCTTTACTCCCTTTCTCTCTTTCTTTCTTTTCCCTTAACACAGATTTAACAAACCAATGCCAATTGCAATAACTGGCCTTACCCACAGACTGTGACTGATAATGTAACTTTAACCCAGGAAAAGGAAAGGCGTTGGTATGTGAGATTGTAATTGTTGCACTGCAGGAACAACTGCAGAAACAACTAGCATGCGGGGGGGGGGGGGGACACAGCTTAACATAACATGCTAATAAAAGAATGATGGTGTGAAGATTGATTGTCTTGATTGTTTATTTTCCAACTTGAACCATCGATTCCTGATACTCATGGGAAGAACCACAAAATTAAGAACTTGATTATTTTTCAGAGCTTCAAAGAAGAATTCTATCTACAGCAGTTGTAATCTAATCAAGATGCCACTGTGTTCTTCTCTCTTTTTGTATTGTTTATTGTTCAGCAGTCTATGTGTGAGAACGGATGTGTGAGCGCGCACATGCGTGTATGTGTCTGTCTGTTTTGTTGTTCCCTGTTCAAATTCTGTCATTTTGTTAAATATATGTGCTGAGTATAACCCAAGTTGGGAAAATACCTAGATATTCTTGAGAAAGGTGGTTTTTTAAATAGATGCGTGATTAAATGATCTGACAAGAAAAGCTTTTTCCCCTTTCATGAGCAAGTTGAAATAGCAACACGCTGCATTCCAGTGCTCCTTATCAGATAAGAGGCAGCTGTGCTCTGACACAAAAAAGAGTAAAAGGAATTTTTAGCAAATACTGGTGCAATTTCATCCTGGTACCCATCTCTGAATCCTTCCTACTTCAAATGTCCACACTGCTGGCAAACAGGTGATTTCACCTGGGACTTTGGAGTGGGGAAGTTGCGAAGAGTGAAAGTTTAAATTCTGAGGTTTTGTCTGTATCCATATGGATATACCATCATCCCATGGACATTATTTTAACATTGTTTGTTTATATAAGTTTTGATATGGATACTTTAGTGAGGAATTAATGGAAGTGATCACCAATTGCTTGTGAATGCACCTGATGTAGACCAAAAAATTATTTCTTTATTTTTTAGCTGTATACAGGCTCAGCTGTGAATGCAATCTACAGTAGCAGCAATTATAAAAGAAGTCATTTTACTCACTGAAATTCAAAAGGTACTTTGGGACAATGCAACTGAATTTGAAAGGAAGTTCCAATCCTGGTGGTATTTAATCAGTTTTACTTATGATCCCATCAGCTATAGAGCCACAGCTTTTGTTTTAACAATACATGATGCTTCAGTACACACTATGTATCCAATCATTGCATTAGGCTTGAATCACAATGGAGCTACACTTTATCCCCTAGAACATAGAATCCCTAATTGCTATATCTGGGACCAATAGGTGTCCTTAAGACTGAAGGCATTTTTCTCCTCTGTTGTACTCCACCAGAAACATCAAACTGTATTGGAAAATTTAACCTGGCAGATTCATATATTATTCAGTTGGGCTAAATATGCATTTGGGGAATTAAACCTACATGATCAGCAGGTTGCCAAGACATGTTATTACTTTAAGGAACAAGGAATAAACTTGATGGAAGGAGAATATTGCATTAACATCTACAATGATACCACATCCATAGAAGAAAAATGAAGGACATATTGCCCATGAAACAGAACTGTTTCAGTTCATGCAACCAAGTAATCTTTAGGACTGATGGGGTGGGGAACAAGGTTAATGTGGATCAGTGTAATGATGAAAAAACTAACCTATTTGTTAACTCCATTTAACATGCACCCTTTTGATGTCCCACTCAATATGAATATCTCCAAATCTATTTAGATACCCTGACATTTGAGTGACTGGAGCCACAACATGGGTTTTAGAGGTGCAAGATGGAAAATAATTGATGAAAATTGTATTGATACTATTAATTGGATTTGTATTTTATGAACCATTGTTTGTTAACACAATATCTTCTCCATCTCCTTTTTTTACTCTTTTCCCACTTTTTGCTATGCAAGGGTCACCACCCTGGGAAAAGAAGAATTTGAGAAGTCACCAAGCCCAAAAACCAACTGCTTAAGTCACAGATGGAAATGTAAGAAATTGATTCTTTTTGGCTGCCTTAAACTACTTATTTTGTTGCCTTAAAGCACTGTTGAGTCTGCAGCAGAGGCAGTGTCCTTCAGCCTTATCTCACTTTCACAAGCAGCCCATCTGTGCTTGCTGCCCAGAAAGGTCATGCTTCAGTCTTGCTGGTAGGGAGAGCAGGGGCAGTACAATACCTTGGACCCCAGAGCCTCCCTAAGCTCCCCAAATTCAGTTCCTGAGCTTTCCTAGAAGCACTGGGCAAGCCCACCAAAACACTATAAAAAATACTCTGCAAGATGGGCATTTGCAGCAGCACACCTACCATCCTGAGAGAGAGAGAAGAGGACCAGAGACCAGGTGGTGTCCTTGCACTTATCTCTCTCTTTGTCTCTCCCTTTTCTCCCTTTCTCTCTTTCTTTTCCCTTAACATAGATTTAGCAGCTAATGCTAGTCTTATCCCTAAGAATACCTATACAAATAAATACTTTTTAGATCAATCGTTTTGCTTTCATTTAGCCCAGTGGATACTGAACCCATAAATTTTATGGGGAGACCCAGGGTATTACGCCAGTGACTGTCCAGGCTGGGACGTGACAACTATCTCAATAGTATACTTTACAGATACATAAAACTGGATAACTGGCGACTACAAGTACACATGTCCCATTGGTAAAACCTACAGGAGAAAAATAGTAGCTTTCAAGGATGTATATGGAAATCACATGGAGACTATGAAGATAAAAAAGGCTTAAGTGCCAGTGTCAATGCTTGTAAATCTACTGCTGCTCCAAGTAGTTTTGTTCTTTCTTGTTTCTTTGGGTGGTTGTCTGGAGAATTATTCTTTCAGTAATTTATGAAATTGCCTTTTTTCCTTTCAAATTCTTTTATAAGATTTTCTTCTAACTATATGCTTACAATAGCTAATGGCTATGTACTGGGCATATTTTTGTATTTAAATGATTATGTAACATTCTACTGCTGTATGTTCCTACTGCAGTAATATAGCAACTCTTGCAACAGGAACTTCAGTCTTATTGTGAAAATTATTGTCAATATGCTATTTTAATATTTTTCATAAAGAGTACTTATAAGATAAATATCAATACCAATAGATAGCTATGTAGTGATATCTCTTCAAAGTTCTTGATAAATTGTACGGATGAGTTGCAGAGTTCAAGTCTGAGTTTTTCCAAGTAATTCCTGCTTTTGTTCCTGTCTGGTATGGAATAAAACCAATATCTATGTTGTTTTTCTGTAGAATACATAAAATGGATGTAGATCATGGAAACTACGGAAGTTCATAAAAGACTGAAGCATTCACCTTTTCTGATATCACATATTATGTATAAATATATAAGGCTCTACTAGTATATTTTGTATATGACACAAATGACTTTTCCCTGCATGATCAGAGTGGAGATGTGAGGAGATTTTTAGAAGATTATACCATTTAAGGAACTCCCTTTCTTCATAATCACTAGAGCTATAGTTCTCTAGGACACAGAAAATGATACCGCAAAGTCATTTTAAATTCTTACATGTTTTAGTAAAGGCTGAAATTAAAACCTGAACTTCTCCTCTGCCATGTGAATATAGAAACATGCACTTCCAAACTCTGCACTCTCACTCTCTCAGAAGTAAGACATTATTTGTAATTACATATTTAAAAGCAGAATTCATTGTTCCCATACTCTGTCTCTGTTACATGGAAAAAATGCATTGTAAATGTGCTAGTGAACAAATGGAAATTCAGCATTACTCAATACGACTATTTTTAAATCATTTAAATATATGAATGAGATACAGAGTAAATTCTTATTTTAGTACATGTACATGATTCCCACTGATTTCATAAGGAGTTATGTTATGCACATCGAGGGAAGAACACCCCTTAGGAAGAGTTTCACAAAGATTGTGAATTGATTTTGCTTAGGTATATCAGAAAGATTAATAAATAAAATAATTTGGACCCTCATTCACCTCTATTTTAAGCTTCAGTAAAGCAGGGGTAACTTAGTGGCTCCTAGTGGGTTAGAAAAGAGGAGAATCAGGCCAAGGATTTTTCGTAAAATATTAAGCAGATAAAAATGCTATCCTCTGTTCATGGTTTTGCATAATAGTATGCAAATAATAATACAAGATCTAATTTATTAAATAATTTTCAATGCAAACAATGTGTTTAAAATACACTTCCAAAACATATCTTTTAGAAATACTTTTCTTTTCCTATTCTATATTTTGTTTTATTCATGTGGCATTTTGCAGATAGCAACCCACAAAGCAGGAGTCCAGACACATTCTATTTTTTTCATCACAACTGTACTGGAGTCATCTTTGTATTGCCAGCATGTAGATCAAACAGACTAGAGGATTCTTTTAAACTCAGTGGAAGACTACTTTGATATTACAGCATAAAATGTATGTCTGCTGATTATACACATAACTACACACAGAGATCTGCTCATTGCATATGCAAAGAAGTAATTACTCAAACCCACTATTTACAATATATGGGAATAAGTGTGGTCATTGATGCATAAAAATACAACTTACTTCCTTTTATGAAAATTAAGCTTTTTATTGTCCATCAGTTATTTGCTCTCAAAGTCTGCTTTCTGTCATCATATTTTTTTAAAATATCTATGCAACAAAAATGACTACTTTAAAAATGTTTCCCAAACTTCAGATTTCCTTATGTAGCAGGCTGGGGTTTTATTTTTTTTCAGAATATTGAAGGGAAATATATATTTTGCTCAATTTTTGCAAGAATCTATTGATTTCTTATTTGGCAAAAAATTTTGGAAGGCCTCAATTCTGCATCTCAAATTATGCAGTAATTCCTGTATTGAAATACCAGTGTTTCATTTTTAAGATATAAGTTTGCACAAAATTTGTAATCTTTTAGAAGACCTACTTACTTATAGACTCATGGAAAAATCTAAATTCAGATATGGTCATTATGCAATGTGTTCCAGAAAAAGAAATGTTCTAAACAGTGTAGCAGAATTCAATTTTCCTTATTGAACACTCTCATTTACAATATTTTGTTACGTGTCATTAGTGTGATGCTTCAGTCCTTTAAAATATTTCAATGAAAGTTTGTTGTTGAGTTTTGAATGGTTATAATACAGATCAGGTTTTTTTCTGTTCCCCAGAACACTTTGGAACAGGAATACGTGACTAGGCAGAGCAGATTGGTCATGACAAGCAACTCAGTAATAGGATCTGGAAGATATGATGAAATAATTAGGAAATCAAATGGGAGTGAATTACACCTATAAGAAAAAGTTTGTTAATAAGGAAGCAAACACTTTTAGCTTTTCTAATAAGATCTTCAATGAGTTGCAAAATGATACATGGGAGAAAATAATCCCAGCTCTCATAGCACTGAATTTATTAATAATTAGGCATCATTATCTGCAGAGCGGCACAACTTGATAGGAATAACAAATCTGTATTATTTGGGTTAGTTATTTATAGTTTGTAAAGGGAACACATCAGTGAATATTAGTGGTGCAAGAACTCTGGAGAAAGCTATACTTTCTCCAGTTTATTTACAGGTCTTCTCTAGTCTCATCATGTGACCTATTGACTTCTGCAATCCTGCATAGGGACTTCAGCTCCTTGGCATTTCACTTTATTTATCTATAGAGCGGATTCTATACTAAAAGGCTGTTTCTAGGCTATTCAGTTGAATATAGATGAATGAAATGTAATTGTGGGCATTATAGTTAGAAAGGATGATCCTGGGTCTGATGTATAGGGCTGGGTTTCTGGAGCCTAGTCTGACTGCTAGGTTTCCTCCAGAGCTTGTGCCACCATGACAAGGAGACCCCAAAATATTCACTGTCCCTAAATCCAATGCTCTCAAGCTTTCTGCAGTTGAGTTTTCCCATCCGTAGGCCAAAGGGCCTGCTACAGTCACTAATTCGTATCTGTTGCTTTGAGACCCTGAAACATTAGAGGGGCAAATGCCATCTATTTCAATAATAAATTATTGAAGTAGAATAAATAATTTAAAGAATATATCAAAGCATTCAAAGGGTTTAAAAACTGGGCAGACCAGAGGGAAACACGATCCTGATGCAGGGGGACACTGCCTACTTCAAGCTTTCTGCTGCAGGCTTGCTCTGCAATCACCGCCGCACTGCTGTGGCTTCATGTTCGTCCTTCATCCGGGTTTCCGGCAGAGCTTGATGTCACCACAGCATGGCAGGTGAAGCAGGGAACAGCACCAGGGCCGTGCTTTGGAGAGGGAGATACCTGGAACATGATGAGGGATGGTGAGCCCCCATGCTCACAAAATGGAGGAGTTCCTGCAGCTTGGCCAGTTCAAGTTGGTGAGTCACAGCAGGCCACTGCAGAAGGCAGTGGATAAAAAACTTTGCTAGATTCACGGATATTTGAAATTATTGACTTCGCTCCTGGCACCCCTGGGTGCAGCACCCACAGGTGCTCTGCGGTAACTTTTAAGGTTGTTTCAGCAGCAGTCTGGTCCTTGGCATCGATCAACAGGGTGGGCGGTTGGGAGAGGGTGGGGCTTGTTACCTGTGCCTGAACTGGGCCATATTTGGGGATGTTTTCTCTTTTTAAAAGTTACTGTCCTATAATTATTACTGAATAATGTTCTGTTTTGTGAACATACAAACCCATATGGAAGTTGGCAATGTGTCCTTGGGTGACTGTTTGCAGGTTGGTAGAATATGTATTACTATCTTATCTTTGGTCCAGGAAAGCAAAGTATGTCTCTGCAGCCTTTCTCTCTCATTAGTGTTTCAGCCGCAAGATTGGAGTAGCTTTCAGATGTGTATCTGATACTGTATAATTCTGTGATTATTACAGCCTCTTCTCTATTAATATGCTTCTGTTTAGCCATATACCTCCTTTCTTCAAAGAAATATTGTCTTTTCCAAAATGTTGCCCACATTCGATGCAGGAAAATCCAGTTATTACATTTCAATTGGAGTATAGAAGTGGCAGCAAGCAGCAAGCTTTGAGGTAAAAAGAAAATAGTGTCTCAGAAAGTTAAGCTGTTTGTGACTGCATGCATGCGTGTGTGTAGAAGTAAAAAAAAACTTTAACAAAAGGTTTTGCCTTGAGACAGTGAGCATTGTATAGGGCTTCTGGTTTACACTAGAAAAAGTCTTCAGGATTTCTTATCTTGCAAGATCTTTTCAGCTTTTTTGTTAACAGATTTTTTTTTAAAAGGACGATGCAGCATGATTAAAGACAGCAAAACAGGATAGATATGAGAGTTACTTAACAATAATAATCAGAGATCTCTTATTGATTAGAGAAGTAGCTTAGTGTTTATAAACATTATTATTGAGCATGGTAAGTGAATGTTTATTTGTGCAGGTCTGATTTGAATAGTTATCCTGGGTGATGTCATCTGAGAATGCCACACTTTTTTTTTAATTCATTTTATCCCATACATACAGCATTTATGCATTTTACAGTTTAATCAAGCTGAACAAAAGCCTATCAACACTAAGATCACAGAATGGATTAGGTTGGAAGGACCTTTAAAAATCATCTAGTCTAATCACCCTGCCATGGACAGGGACGTATATATATCACTTGATCTGGTTGCTCAAAGCCCCATCCAACTTGAGCTTGAACACTTCCAGTGATGGGGCATCCACAACTTCTCTGGGCAACCTGTTCCAGGGTCTCATCAACTCTCATCGTAAAAAATTTCTCCCTTACATTCAATCTAAAACTATCCTCTTTCAGTTTAAAACCATTGCCTCTTGACCTGTCACTGTAGGCCCTAGGAAAAAGTCTCTGTCTGTCTTTCTTATAAGCCCCCTTTAAGTACTGAAAGGCCACAATGAGGTCTACTCGGAGTCTTCTCCAAGTTGAATAACCCCAACTCT